>OW119929.1:99273404-99304727 GCA_933210815.1 Meta bourneti | reverse complement strand
CTTAGCGATTACTCCGACCCAAGTTGAGATATGAAGATGGTTCAAGTGGTTCCTGAAAGCCAGATGAATTCCCTAGCGAATGGCCGAGTCGAAATTCCCCTAGCGGCAGTTTTAAGGGTGTCAAGTTTGATGGTCCTAGGAGGCTTTTTTGTTTCCAAAACGACGATTTAAAAAAATCGCTTTCCAACATAGCGATAACTACGACCCAAGTTGATATATGAAGTTGGTTCATGTGGTTCCTGGGTCCCTGAGGGATTCCCTACCGAACGGCCCAGTCGAAATTTCCCCTAGCGGCAGTTTTCAATTATAGACAGTTGAGATATCGATGATTTCCTGTTAACACCTAAACTTAGCGATTACTCCGACCCAAGTTGAGATATGAAGATGGTTCAAGTGGTTCCTGAAAGCCAGATGAATTCCCTAGCGAATGGCCGAGTCGAAATTCCCCTAGCGGCAGTTTTAAGGGTGTCAAGTTTGATGGTCCTAGGAGGCTTTTTTGTTTCCAAAACGACGATTTAAAAAAATCGCTTTCCAACATAGCGATAACTACGACCCAAGTTGATATATGAAGTTGGTTCAGGTGGTTCCTGGGTCCCTGAGGGATTCCCTACCGAACGGCCCAGTCGAAATTTCCCCTAGCGGCAGTTTTCAATTATAGACAGTTGAGATATCGATGATTTCCTGTTAACACCTAAACTTAGCGATTACTCCGACCCAAGTTGAGATATGAAGATGGTTCAAGTGGTTCCTGAAAGCCAGATGAATTCCCTAGCGAATGGCCGAGTCGAAATTCCCCTAGCGGCAGTTTTAAGGGTGTCAAGTTTGATGGTCCTAGGAGGCTTTTTTGTTTCCAAAACGACGATTTAAAAAAATCGCTTTCCAACATAGCGATAACTACGACCCAAGTTGATATATGAAGTTGGTTCAGGTGGTTCCTGGGTCCCTGAGGGATTCCCTACCGAACGGCCCAGTCGAAATTTCCCCTAGCGGCAGTTTTCAATTATAGACAGTTGAGATATCGATGATTTCCTGTTAACACCTAAACTTAGCGATTACTCCGACCCAAGTTGAGATATGAAGATGGTTCAAGTGGTTCCTGAAAGCCAGATGAATTCCCTAGCGAATGGCCGAGTCGAAATTCCCCTAGCGGCAGTTTTAAGGGTGTCAAGTTTGATGGTCCTAGGAGGCTTTTTTGTTTCCAAAACGACGATTTAAAAAAATCGCTTTCCAACATAGCGATAACTACGACCCAAGTTGATATATGAAGTTGGTTCAGGTGGTTCCTGGGTCCCTGAGGGATTCCCTACCGAACGGCCCAGTCGAAATTTCCCCTAGCGGCAGTTTTCAATTATAGACAGTTGAGATATCGATGATTTCCTGTTAACACCTAAACTTAGCGATTACTCCGACCCAAGTTGAGATATGAAGATGGTTCAAGTGGTTCCTGAAAGCCAGATGAATTCCCTAGCGAATGGCCGAGTCGAAATTCCCCTAGCGGCAGTTTTAAGGGTGTCAAGTTTGATGGTCCTAGGAGGCTTTTTTGTTTCCAAAACGACGATTTAAAAAAATCGCTTTCCAACATAGCGATAACTACGACCCAAGTTGATATATGAAGTTGGTTCAGGTGGTTCCTGGGTCCCTGAGGGATTCCCTACCGAACGGCCCAGTCGAAATTTCCCCTAGCGGCAGTTTTCAATTATAGACAGTTGAGATATCGATGATTTCCTGTTAACACCTAAACTTAGCGATTACTCCGACCCAAGTTGAGATATGAAGATGGTTCAAGTGGTTCCTGAAAGCCAGATGAATTCCCTAGCGAATGGCCGAGTCGAAATTCCCCTAGCGGCAGTTTTAAGGGTGTCAAGTTTGATGGTCCTAGGAGGCTTTTTTGTTTCCAAAACGACGATTTAAAAAAATCGCTTTCCAACATAGCGATAACTACGACCCAAGTTGATATATGAAGTTGGTTCAGGTGGTTCCTGGGTCCCTGAGGGATTCCCTACCGAACGGCCCAGTCGAAATTTCCCCTAGCGGCAGTTTTCAATTATAGACAGTTGAGATATCGATGATTTCCTGTTAACACCTAAACTTAGCGATTACTCCGACCCAAGTTGAGATATGAAGATGGTTCAAGTGGTTCCTGAAAGCCAGATGAATTCCCTAGCGAATGGCCGAGTCGAAATTCCCCTAGCGGCAGTTTTAAGGGTGTCAAGTTTGATGGTCCTAGGAGGCTTTTTTGTTTCCAAAACGACGATTTAAAAAAATCGCTTTCCAACATAGCGATAACTACGACCCAAGTTGATATATGAAGTTGGTTCAGGTGGTTCCTGGGTCCCTGAGGGATTCCCTACCGAACGGCCCAGTCGAAATTTCCCCTAGCGGCAGTTTTCAATTATAGACAGTTGAGATATCGATGATTTCCTGTTAACACCTAAACTTAGCGATTACTCCGACCCAAGTTGAGATATGAAGATGGTTCAAGTGGTTCCTGAAAGCCAGATGAATTCCCTAGCGAATGGCCGAGTCGAAATTCCCCTAGCGGCAGTTTTAAGGGTGTCAAGTTTGATGGTCCTAGGAGGCTTTTTTGTTTCCAAAACGACGATTTAAAAAAATCGCTTTCCAACATAGCGATAACTACGACCCAAGTTGATATATGAAGTTGGTTCAGGTGGTTCCTGGGTCCCTGAGGGATTCCCTACCGAACGGCCCAGTCGAAATTTCCCCTAGCGGCAGTTTTCAATTATAGACAGTTGAGATATCGATGATTTCCTGTTAACACCTAAACTTAGCGATTACTCCGACCCAAGTTGAGATATGAAGATGGTTCAAGTGGTTCCTGAAAGCCAGATGAATTCCCTAGCGAATGGCCGAGTCGAAATTCCCCTAGCGGCAGTTTTAAGGGTGTCAAGTTTGATGGTCCTAGGAGGCTTTTTTGTTTCCAAAACGACGATTTAAAAAAATCGCTTTCCAACATAGCGATAACTACGACCCAAGTTGATATATGAAGTTGGTTCAGGTGGTTCCTGGGTCCCTGAGGGATTCCCTACCGAATGGCCCAGTCGAAATTTCCCCTAGCGGCAGTTTTCAATTATAGACAGTTGAGATATCGATGATTTCCTGTTAACACCTAAACTTAGCGATTACTCCGACCCAAGTTGAGATATGAAGATGGTTCAAGTGGTTCCTGAAAGCCAGATGAATTCCCTAGCGAATGGCCGAGTCGAAATTCCCCTAGCGGCAGTTTTAAGGGTGTCAAGTTTGATGGTCCTAGGAGGCTTTTTTGTTTCCAAAACGACGATTTAAAAAAATCGCTTTCCAACATAGCGATAACTACGACCCAAGTTGATATATGAAGTTGGTTCAGGTGGTTCCTGGGTCCCTGAGGGATTCCCTACCGAACGGCCCAGTCGAAATTTCCCCTAGCGGCAGTTTTCAATTATAGACAGTTGAGATATCGATGATTTCCTGTTAACACCTAAACTTAGCGATTACTCCGACCCAAGTTGAGATATGAAGATGGTTCAAGTGGTTCCTGAAAGCCAGATGAATTCCCTAGCGAATGGCCGAGTCGAAATTCCCCTAGCGGCAGTTTTAAGGGTGTCAAGTTTGATGGTCCTAGGAGGCTTTTTTGTTTCCAAAACGACGATTTAAAAAAATCGCTTTCCAACATAGCGATAACTACGACCCAAGTTGATATATGAAGTTGGTTCAGGTGGTTCCTGGGTCCCTGAGGGATTCCCTACCGAACGGCCCAGTCGAAATTTCCCCTAGCGGCAGTTTTCAATTATAGACAGTTGAGATATCGATGATTTCCTGTTAACACCTAAACTTAGCGATTACTCCGACCCAAGTTGAGATATGAAGATGGTTCAAGTGGTTCCTGAAAGCCAGATGAATTCCCTAGCGAATGGCCGAGTCGAAATTCCCCTAGCGGCAGTTTTAAGGGTGTCAAGTTTGATGGTCCTAGGAGGCTTTTTTGTTTCCAAAACGACGATTTAAAAAAATCGCTTTCCAACATAGCGATAACTACGACCCAAGTTGATATATGAAGTTGGTTCAGGTGGTTCCTGGGTCCCTGAGGGATTCCCTACCGAACGGCCCAGTCGAAATTTCCCCTAGCGGCAGTTTTCAATTATAGACAGTTGAGATATCGATGATTTCCTGTTAACACCTAAACTTAGCGATTACTCCGACCCAAGTTGAGATATGAAGATGGTTCAAGTGGTTCCTGAAAGCCAGATGAATTCCCTAGCGAATGGCCGAGTCGAAATTCCCCTAGCGGCAGTTTTAAGGGTGTCAAGTTTGATGGTCCTAGGAGGCTTTTTTGTTTCCAAAACGACGATTTAAAAAAATCGCTTTCCAACATAGCGATAACTACGACCCAAGTTGATATATGAAGTTGGTTCAGGTGGTTCCTGGGTCCCTGAGGGATTCCCTACCGAACGGCCCAGTCGAAATTTCCCCTAGCGGCAGTTTTCAATTATAGACAGTTGAGATATCGATGATTTCCTGTTAACACCTAAACTTAGCGATTACTCCGACCCAAGTTGAGATATGAAGATGGTTCAAGTGGTTCCTGAAAGCCAGATGAATTCCCTAGCGAATGGCCGAGTCGAAATTCCCCTAGCGGCAGTTTTAAGGGTGTCAAGTTTGATGGTCCTAGGAGGCTTTTTTGTTTCCAAAACGACGATTTAAAAAAATCGCTTTCCAACATAGCGATAACTACGACCCAAGTTGATATATGAAGTTGGTTCAGGTGGTTCCTGGGTCCCTGAGGGATTCCCTACCGAACGGCCCAGTCGAAATTTCCCCTAGCGGCAGTTTTCAATTATAGACAGTTGAGATATCGATGATTTCCTGTTAACACCTAAACTTAGCGATTACTCCGACCCAAGTTGAGATATGAAGATGGTTCAAGTGGTTCCTGAAAGCCAGATGAATTCCCTAGCGAATGGCCGAGTCGAAATTCCCCTAGCGGCAGTTTTAAGGGTGTCAAGTTTGATGGTCCTAGGAGGCTTTTTTGTTTCCAAAACGACGATTTAAAAAAATCGCTTTCCAACATAGCGATAACTACGACCCAAGTTGATATATGAAGTTGGTTCAGGTGGTTCCTGGGTCCCTGAGGGATTCCCTACCGAACGGCCCAGTCGAAATTTCCCCTAGCGGCAGTTTTCAATTATAGACAGTTGAGATATCGATGATTTCCTGTTAACACCTAAACTTAGCGATTACTCCGACCCAAGTTGAGATATGAAGATGGTTCAAGTGGTTCCTGAAAGCCAGATGAATTCCCTAGCGAATGGCCGAGTCGAAATTCCCCTAGCGGCAGTTTTAAGGGTGTCAAGTTTGATGGTCCTAGGAGGCTTTTTTGTTTCCAAAACGACGATTTAAAAAAATCGCTTTCCAACATAGCGATAACTACGACCCAAGTTGATATATGAAGTTGGTTCAGGTGGTTCCTGGGTCCCTGAGGGATTCCCTACCGAACGGCCCAGTCGAAATTTCCCCTAGCGGCAGTTTTCAATTATAGACAGTTGAGATATCGATGATTTCCTGTTAACACCTAAACTTAGCGATTACTCCGACCCAAGTTGAGATATGAAGATGGTTCAAGTGGTTCCTGAAAGCCAGATGAATTCCCTAGCGAATGGCCGAGTCGAAATTCCCCTAGCGGCAGTTTTAAGGGTGTCAAGTTTGATGGTCCTAGGAGGCTTTTTTGTTTCCAAAACGACGATTTAAAAAAATCGCTTTCCAACATAGCGATAACTACGACCCAAGTTGATATATGAAGTTGGTTCAGGTGGTTCCTGGGTCCCTGAGGGATTCCCTACCGAACGGCCCAGTCGAAATTTCCCCTAGCGGCAGTTTTCAATTATAGACAGTTGAGATATCGATGATTTCCTGTTAACACCTAAACTTAGCGATTACTCCGACCCAAGTTGAGATATGAAGATGGTTCAAGTGGTTCCTGAAAGCCAGATGAATTCCCTAGCGAATGGCCGAGTCGAAATTCCCCTAGCGGCAGTTTTAAGGGTGTCAAGTTTGATGGTCCTAGGAGGCTTTTTTGTTTCCAAAACGACGATTTAAAAAAATCGCTTTCCAACATAGCGATAACTACGACCCAAGTTGATATATGAAGTTGGTTCAGGTGGTTCCTGGGTCCCTGAGGGATTCCCTACCGAACGGCCCAGTCGAAATTTCCCCTAGCGGCAGTTTTCAATTATAGACAGTTGAGATATCGATGATTTCCTGTTAACACCTAAACTTAGCGATTACTCCGACCCAAGTTGAGATATGAAGATGGTTCAAGTGGTTCCTGAAAGCCAGATGAATTCCCTAGCGAATGGCCGAGTCGAAATTCCCCTAGCGGCAGTTTTAAGGGTGTCAAGTTTGATGGTCCTAGGAGGCTTTTTTGTTTCCAAAACGACGATTTAAAAAAATCGCTTTCCAACATAGCGATAACTACGACCCAAGTTGATATATGAAGTTGGTTCAGGTGGTTCCTGGGTCCCTGAGGGATTCCCTACCGAACGGCCCAGTCGAAATTTCCCCTAGCGGCAGTTTTCAATTATAGACAGTTGAGATATCGATGATTTCCTGTTAACACCTAAACTTAGCGATTACTCCGACCCAAGTTGAGATATGAAGATGGTTCAAGTGGTTCCTGAAAGCCAGATGAATTCCCTAGCGAATGGCCGAGTCGAAATTCCCCTAGCGGCAGTTTTAAGGGTGTCAAGTTTGATGGTCCTAGGAGGCTTTTTTGTTTCCAAAACGACGATTTAAAAAAATCGCTTTCCAACATAGCGATAACTACGACCCAAGTTGATATATGAAGTTGGTTCAGGTGGTTCCTGGGTCCCTGAGGGATTCCCTACCGAACGGCCCAGTCGAAATTTCCCCTAGCTGCAGTTTTCAATTATAGACAGTTGAGATATCGATGATTTCCTGTTAACACCTAAACTTAGCGATTACTCCGACCCAAGTTGAGATATGAAGATGGTTCAAGTGGTTCCTGAAAGCCAGATGAATTCCCTAGCGAATGGCCGAGTCGAAATTCCCCTAGCGGCAGATTTAAGGGTGTCAAGTTTGATGGTCCTAGGAGGCTTTTTTGTTTCCAAAACGACGATTTAAAAAAATCGCTTTCCAACATAGCGATAACTACGACCCAAGTTGATATATGAAGTTGGTTCAGGTGGTTCCTGGGTCCCTGAGGGATTCCCTACCGAACGGCCCAGTCGAAATTTCCCCTAGCGGCAGTTTTCAATTATAGACAGTTGAGATATCGATGATTTCCTGTTAACACCTAAACTTAGCGATTACTCCGACCCAAGTTGAGATATGAAGATGGTTCAAGTGGTTCCTGAAAGCCAGATGAATTCCCTAGCGAATGGCCGAGTCGAAATTCCCCTAGCGGCAGTTTTAAGGGTGTCAAGTTTGATGGTCCTAGGAGGCTTTTTTGTTTCCAAAACGACGATTTAAAAAAATCGCTTTCCAACATAGCGATAACTACGACCCATGTTGATATTTGAAGTTGGTTCAGGTGGTTCCTGGGTCCCTGAGGGATTCCCTACCGAACGGCCCAGTCGAAATTTCCCCTAGCGGCAGTTTTCAATTATAGACAGTTGAGATATCGATGATTTCCTGTTAACACCTAAACTTAGCGATTACTCCGACCCAAGTTGAGATATGAAGATGGTTCAAGTGGTTCCTGAAAGCCAGATGAATTCCCTAGCGAATGGCCGAGTCGAAATTCCCCTAGCGGCAGTTTTAAGGGTGTCAAGTTTGATGGTCCTAGGAGGCTTTTTTGTTTCCAAAACGACGATTTAAAAAAATCGCTTTCCAACATAGCGATAACTACGACCCAAGTTGATATATGAAGTTGGTTCAGGTGGTTCCTGGGTCCCTGAGGGATTCCCTACCGAACGGCCCAGTCGAAATTTCCCCTAGCGGCAGTTTTCAATTATAGACAGTTGAGATATCGATGATTTCCTGTTAACACCTAAACTTAGCGATTACTCCGACCCAAGTTGAGATATGAAGATGGTTCAAGTGGTTCCTGAAAGCCAGATGAATTCCCTAGCGAATGGCCGAGTCGAAATTCCCCTAGCGGCAGTTTTAAGGGTGTCAAGTTTGATGGTCCTAGGAGGCTTTTTTGTTTCCAAAACGACGATTTAAAAAAATCGCTTTCCAACATAGCGATAACTACGACCCAAGTTGATATATGAAGTTGGTTCAGGTGGTTCCTGGGTCCCTGAGGGATTCCCTACCGAACGGCCCAGTCGAAATTTCCCCTAGCGGCAGTTTTCAATTATAGACAGTTGAGATATCGATGATTTCCTGTTAACACCTAAACTTAGCGATTACTCCGACCCAAGTTGAGATATGAAGATGGTTCAAGTGGTTCCTGAAAGCCAGATGAATTCCCTAGCGAATGGCCGAGTCGAAATTCCCCTAGCGGCAGTTTTAAGGGTGTCAAGTTTGATGGTCCTAGGAGGCTTTTTTGTTTCCAAAACGACGATTTAAAAAAATCGCTTTCCAACATAGCGATAACTACGACCCAAGTTGATATATGAAGTTGGTTCAGGTGGTTCCTGGGTCCCTGAGGGATTCCCTACCGAACGGCCCAGTCGAAATTTCCCCTAGCGGCAGTTTTCAATTATAGACAGTTGAGATATCGATGATTTCCTGTTAACACCTAAACTTAGCGATTACTCCGACCCAAGTTGAGATATGAAGATGGTTCAAGTGGTTCCTGAAAGCCAGATGAATTCCCTAGCGAATGGCCGAGTCGAAATTCCCCTAGCGGCAGTTTTAAGGGTGTCAAGTTTGATGGTCCTAGGAGGCTTTTTTGTTTCCAAAACGACGATTTAAAAAAATCGCTTTCCAACATAGCGATAACTACGACCCAAGTTGATATATGAAGTTGGTTCAGGTGGTTCCTGGGTCCCTGAGGGATTCCCTACCGAACGGCCCAGTCGAAATTTCCCCTAGCGGCAGTTTTCAATTATAGACAGTTGAGATATCGATGATTTCCTGTTAACACCTAAACTTAGCGATTACTCCGACCCAAGTTGAGATATGAAGATGGTTCAAGTGGTTCCTGAAAGCCAGATGAATTCCCTAGCGAATGGCCGAGTCGAAATTCCCCTAGCGGCAGTTTTAAGGGTGTCAAGTTTGATGGTCCTAGGAGGCTTTTTTGTTTCCAAAACGACGATTTAAAAAAATCGCTTTCCAACATAGCGATAACTACGACCCAAGTTGATATATGAAGTTGGTTCAGGTGGTTCCTGGGTCCCTGAGGGATTCCCTACCGAACGGCCCAGTCGAAATTTCCCCTAGCGGCAGTTTTCAATTATAGACAGTTGAGATATCGATGATTTCCTGTTAACACCTAAACTTAGCGATTACTCCGACCCAAGTTGAGATATGAAGATGGTTCAAGTGGTTCCTGAAAGCCAGATGAATTCCCTAGCGAATGGCCGAGTCGAAATTCCCCTAGCGGCAGTTTTAAGGGTGTCAAGTTTGATGGTCCTAGGAGGCTTTTTTGTTTCCAAAACGACGATTTAAAAAAATCGCTTTCCAACATAGCGATAACTACGACCCAAGTTGATATATGAAGTTGGTTCAGGTGGTTCCTGGGTCCCTGAGGGATTCCCTACCGAACGGCCCAGTCGAAATTTCCCCTAGCGGCAGTTTTCAATTATAGACAGTTGAGATATCGATGATTTCCTGTTAACACCTAAACTTAGCGATTACTCCGACCCAAGTTGAGATATGAAGATGGTTCAAGTGGTTCCTGAAAGCCAGATGAATTCCCTAGCGAATGGCCGAGTCGAAATTCCCCTAGCGGCAGTTTTAAGGGTGTCAAGTTTGATGGTCCTAGGAGGCTTTTTTGTTTCCAAAACGACGATTTAAAAAAATCGCTTTCCAACATAGCGATAACTACGACCCAAGTTGATATATGAAGTTGGTTCAGGTGGTTCCTGGGTCCCTGAGGGATTCCCTACCGAACGGCCCAGTCGAAATTTCCCCTAGCGGCAGTTTTCAATTATAGACAGTTGAGATATCGATGATTTCCTGTTAACACCTAAACTTAGCGATTACTCCGACCCAAGTTGAGATATGAAGATGGTTCAAGTGGTTCCTGAAAGCCAGATGAATTCCCTAGCGAATGGCCGAGTCGAAATTCCCCTAGCGGCAGTTTTAAGGGTGTCAAGTTTGATGGTCCTAGGAGGCTTTTTTGTTTCCAAAACGACGATTTAAAAAAATCGCTTTCCAACATAGCGATAACTACGACCCAAGTTGATATATGAAGTTGGTTCAGGTGGTTCCTGGGTCCCTGAGGGATTCCCTACCGAACGGCCCAGTCGAAATTTCCCCTAGCGGCAGTTTTCAATTATAGACAGTTGAGATATCGATGATTTCCTGTTAACACCTAAACTTAGCGATTACTCCGACCCAAGTTGAGATATGAAGATGGTTCAAGTGGTTCCTGAAAGCCAGATGAATTCCCTAGCGAATGGCCGAGTCGAAATTCCCCTAGCGGCAGTTTTAAGGGTGTCAAGTTTGATGGTCCTAGGAGGCTTTTTTGTTTCCAAAACGACGATTTAAAAAAATCGCTTTCCAACATAGCGATAACTACGACCCAAGTTGATATATGAAGTTGGTTCAGGTGGTTCCTGGGTCCCTGAGGGATTCCCTACCGAACGGCCCAGTCGAAATTTCCCCTAGCGGCAGTTTTCAATTATAGACAGTTGAGATATCGATGATTTCCTGTTAACACCTAAACTTAGCGATTACTCCGACCCAAGTTGAGATATGAAGATGGTTCAAGTGGTTCCTGAAAGCCAGATGAATTCCCTAGCGAATGGCCGAGTCGAAATTCCCCTAGCGGCAGTTTTAAGGGTGTCAAGTTTGATGGTCCTAGGAGGCTTTTTTGTTTCCAAAACGACGATTTAAAAAAATCGCTTTCCAACATAGCGATAACTACGACCCAAGTTGATATATGAAGTTGGTTCAGGTGGTTCCTGGGTCCCTGAGGGATTCCCTACCGAACGGCCCAGTCGAAATTTCCCCTAGCGGCAGTTTTCAATTATAGACAGTTGAGATATCGATGATTTCCTGTTAACACCTAAACTTAGCGATTACTCCGACCCAAGTTGAGATATGAAGATGGTTCAAGTGGTTCCTGAAAGCCAGATGAATTCCCTAGCGAATGGCCGAGTCGAAATTCCCCTAGCGGCAGTTTTAAGGGTGTCAAGTTTGATGGTCCTAGGAGGCTTTTTTGTTTCCAAAACGACGATTTAAAAAAATCGCTTTCCAACATAGCGATAACTACGACCCAAGTTGATATATGAAGTTGGTTCAGGTGGTTCCTGGGTCCCTGAGGGATTCCCTACCGAACGGCCCAGTCGAAATTTCCCCTAGCGGCAGTTTTCAATTATAGACAGTTGAGATATCGATGATTTCCTGTTAACACCTAAACTTAGCGATTACTCCGACCCAAGTTGAGATATGAAGATGGTTCAAGTGGTTCCTGAAAGCCAGATGAATTCCCTAGCGAATGGCCGAGTCGAAATTCCCCTAGCGGCAGTTTTAAGGGTGTCAAGTTTGATGGTCCTAGGAGGCTTTTTTGTTTCCAAAACGACGATTTAAAAAAATCGCTTTCCAACATAGCGATAACTACGACCCAAGTTGATATATGAAGTTGGTTCAGGTGGTTCCTGGGTCCCTGAGGGATTCCCTACCGAACGGCCCAGTCGAAATTTCCCCTAGCGGCAGTTTTCAATTATAGACAGTTGAGATATCGATGATTTCCTGTTAACACCTAAACTTAGCGATTACTCCGACCCAAGTTGAGATATGAAGATGGTTCAAGTGGTTCCTGAAAGCCAGATGAATTCCCTAGCGAATGGCCGAGTCGAAATTCCCCTAGCGGCAGTTTTAAGGGTGTCAAGTTTGATGGTCCTAGGAGGCTTTTTTGTTTCCAAAACGACGATTTAAAAAAATCGCTTTCCAACATAGCGATAACTACGACCCAAGTTGATATATGAAGTTGGTTCAGGTGGTTCCTGGGTCCCTGAGGGATTCCCTACCGAACGGCCCAGTCGAAATTTCCCCTAGCGGCAGTTTTCAATTATAGACAGTTGAGATATCGATGATTTCCTGTTAACACCTAAACTTAGCGATTACTCCGACCCAAGTTGAGATATGAAGATGGTTCAAGTGGTTCCTGAAAGCCAGATGAATTCCCTAGCGAATGGCCGAGTCGAAATTCCCCTAGCGGCAGTTTTAAGGGTGTCAAGTTTGATGGTCCTAGGAGGCTTTTTTGTTTCCAAAACGACGATTTAAAAAAATCGCTTTCCAACATAGCGATAACTACGACCCAAGTTGATATATGAAGTTGGTTCAGGTGGTTCCTGGGTCCCTGAGGGATTCCCTACCGAACGGCCCAGTCGAAATTTCCCCTAGCGGCAGTTTTCAATTATAGACAGTTGAGATATCGATGATTTCCTGTTAACACCTAAACTTAGCGATTACTCCGACCCAAGTTGAGATATGAAGATGGTTCAAGTGGTTCCTGAAAGCCAGATGAATTCCCTAGCGAATGGCCGAGTCGAAATTCCCCTAGCGGCAGTTTTAAGGGTGTCAAGTTTGATGGTCCTAGGAGGCTTTTTTGTTTCCAAAACGACGATTTAAAAAAATCGCTTTCCAACATAGCGATAACTACGACCCAAGTTGATATATGAAGTTGGTTCAGGTGGTTCCTGGGTCCCTGAGGGATTCCCTACCGAACGGCCCAGTCGAAATTTCCCCTAGCGGCAGTTTTCAATTATAGACAGTTGAGATATCGATGATTTCCTGTTAACACCTAAACTTAGCGATTACTCCGACCCAAGTTGAGATATGAAGATGGTTCAAGTGGTTCCTGAAAGCCAGATGAATTCCCTAGCGAATGGCCGAGTCGAAATTCCCCTAGCGGCAGTTTTAAGGGTGTCAAGTTTGATGGTCCTAGGAGGCTTTTTTGTTTCCAAAACGACGATTTAAAAAAATCGCTTTCCAACATAGCGATAACTACGACCCAAGTTGATATATGAAGTTGGTTCAGGTGGTTCCTGGGTCCCTGAGGGATTCCCTACCGAACGGCCCAGTCGAAATTTCCCCTAGCGGCAGTTTTCAATTATAGACAGTTGAGATATCGATGATTTCCTGTTAACACCTAAACTTAGCGATTACTCCGACCCAAGTTGAGATATGAAGATGGTTCAAGTGGTTCCTGAAAGCCAGATGAATTCCCTAGCGAATGGCCGAGTCGAAATTCCCCTAGCGGCAGTTTTAAGGGTGTCAAGTTTGATGGTCCTAGGAGGCTTTTTTGTTTCCAAAACGACGATTTAAAAAAATCGCTTTCCAACATAGCGATAACTACGACCCAAGTTGATATATGAAGTTGGTTCAGGTGGTTCCTGGGTCCCTGAGGGATTCCCTACCGAACGGCCCAGTCGAAATTTCCCCTAGCGGCAGTTTTCAATTATAGACAGTTGAGATATCGATGATTTCCTGTTAACACCTAAACTTAGCGATTACTCCGACCCAAGTTGAGATATGAAGATGGTTCAAGTGGTTCCTGAAAGCCAGATGAATTCCCTAGCGAATGGCCGAGTCGAAATTCCCCTAGCGGCAGTTTTAAGGGTGTCAAGTTTGATGGTCCTAGGAGGCTTTTTTGTTTCCAAAACGACGATTTAAAAAAATCGCTTTCCAACATAGCGATAACTACGACCCAAGTTGATATATGAAGTTGGTTCAGGTGGTTCCTGGGTCCCTGAGGGATTCCCTACCGAACGGCCCAGTCGAAATTTCCCCTAGCGGCAGTTTTCAATTATAGACAGTTGAGATATCGATGATTTCCTGTTAACACCTAAACTTAGCGATTACTCCGACCCAAGTTGAGATATGAAGATGGTTCAAGTGGTTCCTGAAAGCCAGATGAATTCCCTAGCGAATGGCCGAGTCGAAATTCCCCTAGCGGCAGTTTTAAGGGTGTCAAGTTTGATGGTCCTAGGAGGCTTTTTTGTTTCCAAAACGACGATTTAAAAAAATCGCTTTCCAACATAGCGATAACTACGACCCAAGTTGATATATGAAGTTGGTTCAGGTGGTTCCTGGGTCCCTGAGGGATTCCCTACCGAACGGCCCAGTCGAAATTTCCCCTAGCGGCAGTTTTCAATTATAGACAGTTGAGATATCGATGATTTCCTGTTAACACCTAAACTTAGCGATTACTCCGACCCAAGTTGAGATATGAAGATGGTTCAAGTGGTTCCTGAAAGCCAGATGAATTCCCTAGCGAATGGCCGAGTCGAAATTCCCCTAGCGGCAGTTTTAAGGGTGTCAAGTTTGATGGTCCTAGGAGGCTTTTTTGTTTCCAAAACGACGATTTAAAAAAATCGCTTTCCAACATAGCGATAACTACGACCCAAGTTGATATATGAAGTTGGTTCAGGTGGTTCCTGGGTCCCTGAGGGATTCCCTACCGAACGGCCCAGTCGAAATTTCCCCTAGCGGCAGTTTTCAATTATAGACAGTTGAGATATCGATGATTTCCTGTTAACACCTAAACTTAGCGATTACTCCGACCCAAGTTGAGATATGAAGATGGTTCAAGTGGTTCCTGAAAGCCAGATGAATTCCCTAGCGAATGGCCGAGTCGAAATTCCCCTAGCGGCAGTTTTAAGGGTGTCAAGTTTGATGGTCCTAGGAGGCTTTTTTGTTTCCAAAACGACGATTTAAAAAAATCGCTTTCCAACATAGCGATAACTACGACCCAAGTTGATATATGAAGTTGGTTCAGGTGGTTCCTGGGTCCCTGAGGGATTCCCTACCGAACGGCCCAGTCGAAATTTCCCCTAGCGGCAGTTTTCAATTATAGACAGTTGAGATATCGATGATTTCCTGTTAACACCTAAACTTAGCGATTACTCCGACCCAAGTTGAGATATGAAGATGGTTCAAGTGGTTCCTGAAAGCCAGATGAATTCCCTAGCGAATGGCCGAGTCGAAATTCCCCTAGCGGCAGTTTTAAGGGTGTCAAGTTTGATGGTCCTAGGAGGCTTTTTTGTTTCCAAAACGACGATTTAAAAGAAATCGCTTTCCAACATAGCGATAACTACGACCCAAGTTGATATATGAAGTTGGTTCAGGTGGTTCCTGGGTCCCTGAGGGATTCCCTACCGAACGGCCCAGTCGAAATTTCCCCTAGCGGCAGTTTTCAATTATAGACAGTTGAGATATCGATGATTTCCTGTTAACACCTAAACTTAGCGATTACTCCGACCCAAGTTGAGATATGAAGATGGTTCAAGTGGTTCCTGAAAGCCAGATGAATTCCCTAGCGAATGGCCGAGTCGAAATTCCCCTAGCGGCAGTTTTAAGGGTGTCAAGTTTGATGGTCCTAGGAGGCTTTTTTGTTTCCAAAACGACGATTTAAAAAAATCGCTTTCCAACATAGCGATAACTACGACCCAAGTTGATATATGAAGTTGGTTCAGGTGGTTCCTGGGTCCCTGAGGGATTCCCTACCGAACGGCCCAGTCGAAATTTCCCCTAGCGGCAGTTTTCAATTATAGACAGTTGAGATATCGATGATTTCCTGTTAACACCTAAACTTAGCGATTACTCCGACCCAAGTTGAGATATGAAGATGGTTCAAGTGGTTCCTGAAAGCCAGATGAATTCCCTAGCGAATGGCCGAGTCGAAATTCCCCTAGCGGCAGTTTTAAGGGTGTCAAGTTTGATGGTCCTAGGAGGCTTTTTTGTTTCCAAAACGACGATTTAAAAAAATCGCTTTCCAACATAGCGATAACTACGACCCAAGTTGATATATGAAGTTGGTTCAGGTGGTTCCTGGGTCCCTGAGGGATTCCCTACCGAACGGCCCAGTCGAAATTTCCCCTAGCGGCAGTTTTCAATTATAGACAGTTGAGATATCGATGATTTCCTGTTAACACCTAAACTTAGCGATTACTCCGACCCAAGTTGAGATATGAAGATGGTTCAAGTGGTTCCTGAAAGCCAGATGAATTCCCTAGCGAATGGCCGAGTCGAAATTCCCCTAGCGGCAGTTTTAAGGGTGTCAAGTTTGATGGTCCTAGGAGGCTTTTTTGTTTCCAAAACGACGATTTAAAAAAATCGCTTTCCAACATAGCGATAACTACGACCCAAGTTGATATATGAAGTTGGTTCAGGTGGTTCCTGGGTCCCTGAGGGATTCCCTACCGAACGGCCCAGTCGAAATTTCCCCTAGCGGCAGTTTTCAATTATAGACAGTTGAGATATCGATGATTTCCTGTTAACACCTAAACTTAGCGATTACTCCGACCCAAGTTGAGATATGAAGATGGTTCAAGTGGTTCCTGAAAGCCAGATGAATTCCCTAGCGAATGGCCGAGTCGAAATTCCCCTCGCGGCAGTTTTAAGGGTGTCAAGTTTGATGGTCCTAGGAGGCTTTTTTGTTTCCAAAACGACGATTTAAAAAAATCGCTTTCCAACATAGCGATAACTACGACCCAAGTTGATATATGAAGTTGGTTCAGGTGGTTCCTGGGTCCCTGAGGGATTCCCTACCGAACGGCCCAGTCGAAATTTCCCCTAGCGGCAGTTTTCAATTATAGACAGTTGAGATATCGATGATTTCCTGTTAACACCTAAACTTAGCGATTACTCCGACCCAAGTTGAGATATGAAGATGGTTCAAGTGGTTCCTGAAAGCCAGATGAATTCCCTAGCGAATGGCCGAGTCGAAATTCCCCTAGCGGCAGTTTTAAGGGTGTCAAGTTTGATGGTCCTAGGAGGCTTTTTTGTTTCCAAAACGACGATTTAAAAAAATCGCTTTCCAACATAGCGATAACTACGACCCAAGTTGATATATGAAGTTGGTTCAGGTGGTTCCTGGGTCCCTGAGGGATTCCCTACCGAACGGCCCAGTCGAAATTTCCCCTAGCGGCAGTTTTCAATTATAGACAGTTGAGATATCGATGATTTCCTGTTAACACCTAAACTTAGCGATTACTCCGACCCAAGTTGAGATATGAAGATGGTTCAAGTGGTTCCTGAAAGCCAGATGAATTCCCTAGCGAATGGCCGAGTCGAAATTCCCCTAGCGGCAGTTTTAAGGGTGTCAAGTTTGATGGTCCTAGGAGGCTTTTTTGTTTCCAAAACGACGATTTAAAAAAATCGCTTTCCAACATAGCGATAACTACGACCCAAGTTGATATATGAAGTTGGTTCAGGTGGTTCCTGGGTCCCTGAGGGATTCCCTACCGAACGGCCCAGTCGAAATTTCCCCTAGCGGCAGTTTTCAATTATAGACAGTTGAGATATCGATGATTTCCTGTTAACACCTAAACTTAGCGATTACTCCGACCCAAGTTGAGATATGAAGATGGTTCAAGTGGTTCCTGAAAGCCAGATGAATTCCCTAGCGAATGGCCGAGTCGAAATTCCCCTAGCGGCAGTTTTAAGGGTGTCAAGTTTGATGGTCCTAGGAGGCTTTTTTGTTTCCAAAACGACGATTTAAAAAAATCGCTTTCCAACATAGCGATAACTACGACCCAAGTTGATATATGAAGTTGGTTCAGGTGGTTCCTGGGTCCCTGAGGGATTCCCTACCGAACGGCCCAGTCGAAATTTCCCCTAGCGGCAGTTTTCAATTATAGACAGTTGAGATATCGATGATTTCCTGTTAACACCTAAACTTAGCGATTACTCCGACCCAAGTTGAGATATGAAGATGGTTCAAGTGGTTCCTGAAAGCCAGATGAATTCCCTAGCGAATGGCCGAGTCGAAATTCCCCTAGCGGCAGTTTTAAGGGTGTCAAGTTTGATGGTCCTAGGAGGCTTTTTTGTTTCCAAAACGACGATTTAAAAAAATCGCTTTCCAACATAGCGATAACTACGACCCAAGTTGATATATGAAGTTGGTTCAGGTGGTTCCTGGGTCCCTGAGGGATTCCCTACCGAACGGCCCAGTCGAAATTTCCCCTAGCGGCAGTTTTCAATTATAGACAGTTGAGATATCGATGATTTCCTGTTAACACCTAAACTTAGCGATTACTCCGACCCAAGTTGAGATATGAAGATGGTTCAAGTGGTTCCTGAAAGCCAGATGAATTCCCTAGCGAATGGCCGAGTCGAAATTCCCCTAGCGGCAGTTTTAAGGGTGTCAAGTTTGATGGTCCTAGGAGGCTTTTTTGTTTCCAAAACGACGATTTAAAAAAATCGCTTTCCAACATAGCGATAACTACGACCCAAGTTGATATATGAAGTTGGTTCAGGTGGTTCCTGGGTCCCTGAGGGATTCCCTACCGAACGGCCCAGTCGAAATTTCCCCTAGCGGCAGTTTTCAATTATAGACAGTTGAGATATCGATGATTTCCTGTTAACACCTAAACTTAGCGATTACTCCGACCCAAGTTGAGATATGAAGATGGTTCAAGTGGTTCCTGAAAGCCAGATGAATTCCCTAGCGAATGGCCGAGTCGAAATTCCCCTAGCGGCAGTTTTAAGGGTGTCAAGTTTGATGGTCCTAGGAGGCTTTTTTGTTTCCAAAACGACGATTTAAAAAAATCGCTTTCCAACATAGCGATAACTACGACCCAAGTTGATATATGAAGTTGGTTCAGGTGGTTCCTGGGTCCCTGAGGGATTCCCTACCGAACGGCCCAGTCGAAATTTCCCCTAGCGGCAGTTTTCAATTATAGACAGTTGAGATATCGATGATTTCCTGTTAACACCTAAACTTAGCGATTACTCCGACCCAAGTTGAGATATGAAGATGGTTCAAGTGGTTCCTGAAAGCCAGATGAATTCCCTAGCGAATGGCCGAGTCGAAATTCCCCTAGCGGCAGTTTTAAGGGTGTCAAGTTTGATGGTCCTAGGAGGCTTTTTTGTTTCCAAAACGACGATTTAAAAAAATCGCTTTCCAACATAGCGATAACTACGACCCAAGTTGATATATGAAGTTGGTTCAGGTGGTTCCTGGGTCCCTGAGGGATTCCCTACCGAACGGCCCAGTCGAAATTTCCCCTAGCGGCAGTTTTCAATTATAGACAGTTGAGATATCGATGATTTCCTGTTAACACCTAAACTTAGCGATTACTCCGACCCAAGTTGAGATATGAAGATGGTTCAAGTGGTTCCTGAAAGCCAGATGAATTCCCTAGCGAATGGCCGAGTCGAAATTCCCCTAGCGGCAGTTTTAAGGGTGTCAAGTTTGATGGTCCTAGGAGGCTTTTTTGTTTCCAAAACGACGATTTAAAAAAATCGCTTTCCAACATAGCGATAACTACGACCCAAGTTGATATATGAAGTTGGTTCAGGTGGTTCCTGGGTCCCTGAGGGATTCCCTACCGAACGGCCCAGTCGAAATTTCCCCTAGCGGCAGTTTTCAATTATAGACAGTTGAGATATCGATGATTTCCTGTTAACACCTAAACTTAGCGATTACTCCGACCCAAGTTGAGATATGAAGATGGTTCAAGTGGTTCCTGAAAGCCAGATGAATTCCCTAGCGAATGGCCGAGTCGAAATTCCCCTAGCGGCAGTTTTAAGGGTGTCAAGTTTGATGGTCCTAGGAGGCTTTTTTGTTTCCAAAACGACGATTTAAAAAAATCGCTTTCCAACATAGCGATAACTACGACCCAAGTTGATATATGAAGTTGGTTCAGGTGGTTCCTGGGTCCCTGAGGGATTCCCTACCGAACGGCCCAGTCGAAATTTCCCCTAGCGGCAGTTTTCAATTATAGACAGTTGAGATATCGATGATTTCCTGTTAACACCTAAACTTAGCGATTACTCCGACCCAAGTTGAGATATGAAGATGGTTCAAGTGGTTCCTGAAAGCCAGATGAATTCCCTAGCGAATGGCCGAGTCGAAATTCCCCTAGCGGCAGTTTTAAGGGTGTCAAGTTTGATGGTCCTAGGAGGCTTTTTTGTTTCCAAAACGACGATTTAAAAAAATCGCTTTCCAACATAGCGATAACTACGACCCAAGTTGATATATGAAGTTGGTTCAGGTGGTTCCTGGGTCCCTGAGGGATTCCCTACCGAACGGCCCAGTCGAAATTTCCCCTAGCGGCAGTTTTCAATTATAGACAGTTGAGATATCGATGATTTCCTGTTAACACCTAAACTTAGCGATTACTCCGACCCAAGTTGAGATATGAAGATGGTTCAAGTGGTTCCTGAAAGCCAGATGAATTCCCTAGCGAATGGCCGAGTCGAAATTCCCCTAGCGGCAGTTTTAAGGGTGTCAAGTTTGATGGTCCTAGGAGGCTTTTTTGTTTCCAAAACGACGATTTAAAAAAATCGCTTTCCAACATAGCGATAACTACGACCCAAGTTGATATATGAAGTTGGTTCAGGTGGTTCCTGGGTCCCTGAGGGATTCCCTACCGAACGGCCCAGTCGAAATTTCCCCTAGCGGCAGTTTTCAATTATAGACAGTTGAGATATCGATGATTTCCTGTTAACACCTAAACTTAGCGATTACTCCGACCCAAGTTGAGATATGAAGATGGTTCAAGTGGTTCCTGAAAGCCAGATGAATTCCCTAGCGAATGGCCGAGTCGAAATTCCCCTAGCGGCAGTTTTAAGGGTGTCAAGTTTGATGGTCCTAGGAGGCTTTTTTGTTTCCAAAACGACGATTTAAAAAAATCGCTTTCCAACATAGCGATAACTACGACCCAAGTTGATATATGAAGTTGGTTCAGGTGGTTCCTGGGTCCCTGAGGGATTCCCTACCGAACGGCCCAGTCGAAATTTCCCCTAGCGGCAGTTTTCAATTATAGACAGTTGAGATATCGATGATTTCCTGTTAACACCTAAACTTAGCGATTACTCCGACCCAAGTTGAGATATGAAGATGGTTCAAGTGGTTCCTGAAAGCCAGATGAATTCCCTAGCGAATGGCCGAGTCGAAATTCCCCTAGCGGCAGTTTTAAGGGTGTCAAGTTTGATGGTCCTAGGAGGCTTTTTTGTTTCCAAAACGACGATTTAAAAAAATCGCTTTCCAACATAGCGATAACTACGACCCAAGTTGATATATGAAGTTGGTTCAGGTGGTTCCTGGGTCCCTGAGGGATTCCCTACCGAACGGCCCAGTCGAAATTTCCCCTAGCGGCAGTTTTCAATTATAGACAGTTGAGATATCGATGATTTCCTGTTAACACCTAAACTTAGCGATTACTCCGACCCAAGTTGAGATATGAAGATGGTTCAAGTGGTTCCTTAAAGCCAGATGAATTCCCTAGCGAATGGCCGAGTCGAAATTCCCCTAGCGGCAGTTTTAAGGGTGTCAAGTTTGATGGTCCTAGGAGGCTTTTTTGTTTCCAAAACGACGATTTAAAAAAATCGCTTTCCAACATAGCGATAACTACGACCCAAGTTGATATATGAAGTTGGTTCAGGTGGTTCCTGGGTCCCTGAGGGATTCCCTACCGAACGGCCCAGTCGAAATTTCCCCTAGCGGCAGTTTTCAATTATAGACAGTTGAGATATCGATGATTTCCTGTTAACACCTAAACTTAGCGATTACTCCGACCCAAGTTGAGATATGAAGATGGTTCAAGTGGTTCCTGAAAGCCAGATGAATTCCCTAGCGAATGGCCGAGTCGAAATTCCCCTAGCGGCAGTTTTAAGGGTGTCAAGTTTGATGGTCCTAGGAGGCTTTTTTGTTTCCAAAACGACGATTTAAAAAAATCGCTTTCCAACATAGCGATAACTACGACCCAAGTTGATATATGAAGTTGGTTCAGGTGGTTCCTGGGTCCCTGAGGGATTCCCTACCGAACGGCCCAGTCGAAATTTCCCCTAGCGGCAGTTTTCAATTATAGACAGTTGAGATATCGATGATTTCCTGTTAACACCTAAACTTAGCGATTACTCCGACCCAAGTTGAGATATGAAGATGGTTCAAGTGGTTCCTGAAAGCCAGATGAATTCCCTAGCGAAAGGCCGAGTCGAAATTCCCCTAGCGGCAGTTTTAAGGGTGTCAAGTTTGATGGTCCTAGGAGGCTTTTTTGTTTCCAAAACGACGATTTAAAAAAATCGCTTTCCAACATAGCGATAACTACGACCCAAGTTGATATATGAAGTTGGTTCAGGTGGTTCCTGGGTCCCTGAGGGATTCCCTACCGAACGGCCCAGTCGAAATTTCCCCTAGCGGCAGTTTTCAATTATAGACAGTTGAGATATCGATGATTTCCTGTTAACACCTAAACTTAGCGATTACTCCGACCCAAGTTGAGATATGAAGATGGTTCAAGTGGTTCCTGAAAGCCAGATGAATTCCCTAGCGAATGGCCGAGTCGAAATTCCCCTAGCGGCAGTTTTAAGGGTGTCAAGTTTGATGGTCCTAGGAGGCTTTTTTGTTTCCAAAACGACGATTTAAAAAAATCGCTTTCCAACATAGCGATAACTCCGACCCAAGTTGATATATGAAGTTGGTTCAGGTGGTTCCTGGGTCCCTGAGGGATTCCCTACCGAACGGCCCAGTCGAAATTTCCCCTAGCGGCAGTTTTCAATTATAGACAGTTGAGATATCGATGATTTCCTGTTAACACCTAAACTTAGCGATTACTCCGACCCAAGTTGAGATATGAAGATGGTTCAAGTGGTTCCTGAAAGCCAGATGAATTCCCTAGCGAATGGCCGAGTCGAAATTCCCCTAGCGGCAGTTTTAAGGGTGTCAAGTTTGATGGTCCTAGGAGGCTTTTTTGTTTCCAAAACGACGATTTAAAAAAATCGCTTTCCAACATAGCGATAACTACGACCCAAGTTGATATATGAAGTTGGTTCAGGTGGTTCCTGGGTCCCTGAGGGATTCCCTACCGAACGGCCCAGTCGAAATTTCCCCTAGCGGCAGTTTTCAATTATAGACAGTTGAGATATCGATGATTTCCTGTTAACACCTAAACTTAGCGATTACTCCGACCCAAGTTGAGATATGAAGATGGTTCAAGTGGTTCCTGAAAGCCAGATGAATTCCCTAGCGAATGGCCGAGTCGAAATTCCCCTAGCGGCAGTTTTAAGGGTGTCAAGTTTGATGGTCCTAGGAGGCTTTTTTGTTTCCAAAACGACGATTTAAAAAAATCGCTTTCCAACATAGCGATAACTACGACCCAAGTTGATATATGAAGTTGGTTCAGGTGGTTCCTGGGTCCCTGAGGGATTCCCTACCGAACGGCCCAGTCGAAATTTCCCCTAGCGGCAGTTTTCAATTATAGACAGTTGAGATATCGATGATTTCCTGTTAACACCTAAACTTAGCGATTACTCCGACCCAAGTTGAGATATGAAGATGGTTCAAGTGGTTCCTGAAAGCCAGATGAATTCCCTAGCGAATGGCCGAGTCGAAATTCCCCTAGCGGCAGTTTTAAGGGTGTCAAGTTTGATGGTCCTAGGAGGCTTTTTTGTTTCCAAAACGACGATTTAAAAAAATCGCTTTCCAACATAGCGATAACTACGACCCAAGTTGATATATGAAGTTGGTTCAGGTGGTTCCTGGGTCCCTGAGGGATTCCCTACCGAACGGCCCAGTCGAAATTTCCCCTAGCGGCAGTTTTCAATTATAGACAGTTGAGATATCGATGATTTCCTGTTAACACCTAAACTTAGCGATTACTCCGACCCAAGTTGAGATATGAAGATGGTTCAAGTGGTTCCTGAAAGCCAGATGAATTCCCTAGCGAATGGCCGAGTCGAAATTCCCCTAGCGGCAGTTTTAAGGGTGTCAAGTTTGATGGTCCTAGGAGGCTTTTTTGTTTCCAAAACGACGATTTAAAAAAATCGCTTTCCAACATAGCGATAACTACGACCCAAGTTGATATATGAAGTTGGTTCAGGTGGTTCCTGGGTCCCTGAGGGATTCCCTACCGAACGGCCCAGTCGAAATTTCCCCTAGCGGCAGTTTTCAATTATAGACAGTTGAGATATCGATGATTTCCTGTTAACACCTAAACTTAGCGATTACTCCGACCCAAGTTGAGATATGAAGATGGTTCAAGTGGTTCCTGAAAGCCAGATGAATTCCCTAGCGAATGGCCGAGTCGAAATTCCCCTAGCGGCAGTTTTAAGGGTGTCAAGTTTGATGGTCCTAGGAGGCTTTTTTGTTTCCAAAACGACGATTTAAAAAAATCGCTTTCCAACATAGCGATAACTACGACCCAAGTTGATATATGAAGTTGGTTCAGGTGGTTCCTGGGTCCCTGAGGGATTCCCTACCGAACGGCCCAGTCGAAATTTCCCCTAGCGGCAGTTTTCAATTATAGACAGTTGAGATATCGATGATTTCCTGTTAACACCTAAACTTAGCGATTACTCCGACCCAAGTTGAGATATGAAGATGGTTCAAGTGGTTCCTGAAAGCCAGATGAATTCCCTAGCGAATGGCCGAGTCGAAATTCCCCTAGCGGCAGTTTTAAGGGTGTCAAGTTTGATGGTCCTAGGAGGCTTTTTTGTTTCCAAAACGACGATTTAAAAAAATCGCTTTCCAACATAGCGATAACTACGACCCAAGTTGATATATGAAGTTGGTTCAGGTGGTTCCTGGGTCCCTGAGGGATTCCCTACCGAACGGCCCAGTCGAAATTTCCCCAAGCGGCAGTTTTCAATTATAGACAGTTGAGATATCGATGATTTCCTGTTAACACCTAAACTTAGCGATTACTCCGACCCAAGTTGAGATATGAAGATGGTTCAAGTGGTTCCTGAAAGCCAGATGAATTCCCTAGCGAATGGCCGAGTCGAAATTCCCCTAGCGGCAGTTTTAAGGGTGTCAAGTTTGATGGTCCTAGGAGGCTTTTTTGTTTCCAAAACGACGATTTAAAAAAATCGCTTTCCAACATAGCGATAACTACGACCCAAGTTGATATATGAAGTTGGTTCAGGTGGTTCCTGGGTCCCTGAGGGATTCCCTACCGAACGGCCCCAGTCGAAATTTCCCCTAGCGGCAGTTTTCAATTATAGACAGTTGAGATATCGATGATTTCCTGTTAACACCTAAACTTAGCGATTACTCCGACCCAAGTTGAGATATGAAGATGGTTCAAGTGGTTCCTGAAAGCCAGATGAATTCCCTAGCGAATGGCCGAGTCGAAATTCCCCTAGCGGCAGTTTTAAGGGTGTCAAGTTTGATGGTCCTAGGAGGCTTTTTTGTTTCCAAAACGACGATTTAAAAAAATCGCTTTCCAACATAGCGATAACTACGACCCAAGTTGATATATGAAGTTGGTTCAGGTGGTTCCTGGGTCCCTGAGGGATTCCCTACCGAACGGCCCAGTCGAAATTTCCCCTAGCGGCAGTTTTCAATTATAGACAGTTGAGATATCGATGATTTCCTGTTAACACCTAAACTTAGCGATTACTCCGACCCAAGTTGAGATATGAAGATGGTTCAAGTGGTTCCTGAAAGCCAGATGAATTCCCTAGCGAATGGCCGAGTCGAAATTCCCCTAGCGGCAGTTTTAAGGGTGTCAAGTTTGATGGTCCTAGGAGGCTTTTTTGTTTCCAAAACGACGATTTAAAAAAATCGCTTTCCAACATAGCGATAACTACGACCCAAGTTGATATATGAAGTTGGTTCAGGTGGTTCCTGGGTCCCTGAGGGATTCCCTACCGAACGGCCCAGTCGAAATTTCCCCTAGCGGCAGTTTTCAATTATAGACAGTTGAGATATCGATGATTTCCTGTTAACACCTAAACTTAGCGATTACTCCGACCCAAGTTGAGATATGAAGATGGTTCAAGTGGTTCCTGAAAGCCAGATGAATTCCCTAGCGAATGGCCGAGTCGAAATTCCCCTAGCGGCAGTTTTAAGGGTGTCAAGTTTGATGGTCCTAGGAGGCTTTTTTGTTTCCAAAACGACGATTTAAAAAAATCGCTTTCCAACATAGCGATAACTACGACCCAAGTTGATATATGAAGTTGGTTCAGGTGGTTCCTGGGTCCCTGAGGGATTCCCTACCGAACGGCCCAGTCGAAATTTCCCCTAGCGGCAGTTTTCAATTATAGACAGTTGAGATATCGATGATTTCCTGTTAACACCTAAACTTAGCGATTACTCCGACCCAAGTTGAGATATGAAGATGGTTCAAGTGGTTCCTGAAAGCCAGATGAATTCCCTAGCGAATGGCCGAGTCGAAATTCCCCTAGCGGCAGTTTTAAGGGTGTCAAGTTTGATGGTCCTAGGAGGCTTTTTTGTTTCCAAAACGACGATTTAAAAAAATCGCTTTCCAACATAGCGATAACTACGACCCAAGTTGATATATGAAGTTGGTTCAGGTGGTTCCTGGGTCCCTGAGGGATTCCCTACCGAACGGCCCAGTCGAAATTTCCCCTAGCGGCAGTTTTCAATTATAGACAGTTGAGATATCGATGATTTCCTGTTAACACCTAAACTTAGCGATTACTCCGACCCAAGTTGAGATATGAAGATGGTTCAAGTGGTTCCTGAAAGCCAGATGAATTCCCTAGCGAATGGCCGAGTCGAAATTCCCCTAGCGGCAGTTTTAAGGGTGTCAAGTTTGATGGTCCTAGGAGGCTTTTTTGTTTCCAAAACGACGATTTAAAAAAATCGCTTTCCAACATAGCGATAACTACGACCCAAGTTGATATATGAAGTTGGTTCAGGTGGTTCCTGGGTCCCTGAGGGATTCCCTACCGAACGGCCCAGTCGAAATTTCCCCTAGCGGCAGTTTTCAATTATAGACAGTTGAGATATCGATGATTTCCTGTTAACACCTAAACTTAGCGATTACTCCGACCCAAGTTGAGATATGAAGATGGTTCAAGTGGTTCCTGAAAGCCAGATGAATTCCCTAGCGAATGGCCGAGTCGAAATTCCCCTAGCGGCAGTTTTAAGGGTGTCAAGTTTGATGGTCCTAGGAGGCTTTTTTGTTTCCAAAACGACGATTTAAAAAAATCGCTTTCCAACATAGCGATAACTACGACCCAAGTTGATATATGAAGTTGGTTCAGGTGGTTCCTGGGTCCCTGAGGGATTCCCTACCGAACGGCCCAGTCGAAATTTCCCCTAGCGGCAGTTTTCAATTATAGACAGTTGAGATATCGATGATTTCCTGTTAACACCTAAACTTAGCGATTACTCCGACCCAAGTTGAGATATGAAGATGGTTCAAGTGGTTCCTGAAAGCCAGATGAATTCCCTAGCGAATGGCCGAGTCGAAATTCCCCTAGCGGCAGTTTTAAGGGTGTCAAGTTTGATGGTCCTAGGAGGCTTTTTTGTTTCCAAAACGACGATTTAAAAAAATCGCTTTCCAACATAGCGATAACTACGACCCAAGTTGATATATGAAGTTGGTTCAGGTGGTTCCTGGGTCCCTGAGGGATTCCCTACCGAACGGCCCAGTCGAAATTTCCCCTAGCGGCAGTTTTCAATTATAGACAGTTGAGATATCGATGATTTCCTGTTAACACCTAAACTTAGCGATTACTCCGACCCAAGTTGAGATATGAAGATGGTTCAAGTGGTTCCTGAAAGCCAGATGAATTCCCTAGCGAATGGCCGAGTCGAAATTCCCCTAGCGGCAGTTTTAAGGGTGTCAAGTTTGATGGTCCTAGGAGGCTTTTTTGTTTCCAAAACGACGATTTAAAAAAATCGCTTTCCAACATAGCGATAACTACGACCCAAGTTGATATATGAAGTTGGTTCAGGTGGTTCCTGGGTCCCTGAGGGATTCCCTACCGAACGGCCCAGTCGAAATTTCCCCTAGCGGCAGTTTTCAATTATAGACAGTTGAGATATCGATGATTTCCTGTTAACACCTAAACTTAGCGATTACTCCGACCCAAGTTGAGATATGAAGATGGTTCAAGTGGTTCCTGAAAGCCAGATGAATTCCCTAGCGAATGGCCGAGTCGAAATTCCCCTAGCGGCAGTTTTAAGGGTGTCAAGTTTGATGGTCCTAGGAGGCTTTTTTGTTTCCAAAACGACGATTTAAAAAAATCGCTTTCCAACATAGCGATAACTACGACCCAAGTTGATATATGAAGTTGGTTCAGGTGGTTCCTGGGTCCCTGAGGGATTCCCTACCGAACGGCCCAGTCGAAATTTCCCCTAGCGGCAGTTTTCAATTATAGACAGTTGAGATATCGATGATTTCCTGTTAACACCTAAACTTAGCGATTACTCCGACCCAAGTTGAGATATGAAGATGGTTCAAGTGGTTCCTGAAAGCCAGATGAATTCCCTAGCGAATGGCCGAGTCGAAATTCCCCTAGCGGCAGTTTTAAGGGTGTCAAGTTTGATGGTCCTAGGAGGCTTTTTTGTTTCCAAAACGACGATTTAAAAAAATCGCTTTCCAACATAGCGATAACTACGACCCAAGTTGATATATGAAGTTGGTTCAGGTGGTTCCTGGGTCCCTGAGGGATTCCCTACCGAACGGCCCAGTCGAAATTTCCCCTAGCGGCAGTTTTCAATTATAGACAGTTGAGATATCGATGATTTCCTGTTAACACCTAAACTTAGCGATTACTCCGACCCAAGTTGAGATATGAAGATGGTTCAAGTGGTTCCTGAAAGCCAGATGAATTCCCTAGCGAATGGCCGAGTCGAAATTCCCCTAGCGGCAGTTTTAAGGGTGTCAAGTTTGATGGTCCTAGGAGGCTTTTTTGTTTCCAAAACGACGATTTAAAAAAATCGCTTTCCAACATAGCGATAACTACGACCCAAGTTGATATATGAAGTTGGTTCAGGTGGTTCCTGGGTCCCTGAGGGATTCCCTACCGAACGGCCCAGTCGAAATTTCCCCTAGCGGCAGTTTTCAATTATAGACAGTTGAGATATCGATGATTTCCTGTTAACACCTAAACTTAGCGATTACTCCGACCCAAGTTGAGATATGAAGATGGTTCAAGTGGTTCCTGAAAGCCAGATGAATTCCCTAGCGAATGGCCGAGTCGAAATTCCCCTAGCGGCAGTTTTAAGGGTGTCAAGTTTGATGGTCCTAGGAGGCTTTTTTGTTTCCAAAACGACGATTTAAAAAAATCGCTTTCCAACATAGCGATAACTACGACCCAAGTTGATATATGAAGTTGGTTCAGGTGGTTCCTGGGTCCCTGAGGGATTCCCTACCGAACGGCCCAGTCGAAATTTCCCCTAGCGGCAGTTTTCAATTATAGACAGTTGAGATATCGATGATTTCCTGTTAACACCTAAACTTAGCGATTACTCCGACCCAAGTTGAGATATGAAGATGGTTCAAGTGGTTCCTGAAAGCCAGATGAATTCCCTAGCGAATGGCCGAGTCGAAATTCCCCTAGCGGCAGTTTTAAGGGTGTCAAGTTTGATGGTCCTAGGAGGCTTTTTTGTTTCCAAAACGACGATTTAAAAAAATCGCTTTCCAACATAGCGATAACTACGACCCAAGTTGATATATGAAGTTGGTTCAGGTGGTTCCTGGGTCCCTGAGGGATTCCCTACCGAACGGCCCAGTCGAAATTTCCCCTAGCGGCAGTTTTCAATTATAGACAGTTGAGATATCGATGATTTCCTGTTAACACCTAAACTTAGCGATTACTCCGACCCAAGTTGAGATATGAAGATGGTTCAAGTGGTTCCTGAAAGCCAGATGAATTCCCTAGCGAATGGCCGAGTCGAAATTCCCCTAGCGGCAGTTTTAAGGGTGTCAAGTTTGATGGTCCTAGGAGGCTTTTTTGTTTCCAAAACGACGATTTAAAAAAATCGCTTTCCAACATAGCGATAACTACGACCCAAGTTGATATATGAAGTTGGTTCAGGTGGTTCCTGGGTCCCTGAGGGATTCCCTACCGAACGGCCCAGTCGAAATTTCCCCTAGCGGCAGTTTTCAATTATAGACAGTTGAGATATCGATGATTTCCTGTTAACACCTAAACTTAGCGATTACTCCGACCCAAGTTGAGATATGAAGATGGTTCAAGTGGTTCCTGAAAGCCAGATGAATTCCCTAGCGAATGGCCGAGTCGAAATTCCCCTAGCGGCAGTTTTAAGGGTGTCAAGTTTGATGGTCCTAGGAGGCTTTTTTGTTTCCAAAACGACGATTTAAAAAAATCGCTTTCCAACATAGCGATAACTACGACCCAAGTTGATATATGAAGTTGGTTCAGGTGGTTCCTGGGTCCCTGAGGGATTCCCTACCGAACGGCCCAGTCGAAATTTCCCCTAGCGGCAGTTTTCAATTATAGACAGTTGAGATATCGATGATTTCCTGTTAACACCTAAACTTAGCGATTACTCCGACCCAAGTTGAGATATGAAGATGGTTCAAGTGGTTCCTGAAAGCCAGATGAATTCCCTAGCGAATGGCCGAGTCGAAATTCCCCTAGCGGCAGTTTTAAGGGTGTCAAGTTTGATGGTCCTAGGAGGCTTTTTTGTTTCCAAAACGACGATTTAAAAAAATCGCTTTCCAACATAGCGATAACTACGACCCAAGTTGATATATGAAGTTGGTTCAGGTGGTTCCTGGGTCCCTGAGGGATTCCCTACCGAACGGCCCAGTCGAAATTTCCCCTAGCGGCAGTTTTCAATTATAGACAGTTGAGATATCGATGATTTCCTGTTAACACCTAAACTTAGCGATTACTCCGACCCAAGTTGAGATATGAAGATGGTTCAAGTGGTTCCTGAAAGCCAGATGAATTCCCTAGCGAATGGCCGAGTCGAAATTCCCCTAGCGGCAGTTTTAAGGGTGTCAAGTTTGATGGTCCTAGGAGGCTTTTTTGTTTCCAAAACGACGATTTAAAAAAATCGCTTTCCAACATAGCGATAACTACGACCCAAGTTGATATATGAAGTTGGTTCAGGTGGTTCCTGGGTCCCTGAGGGATTCCCTACCGAACGGCCCAGTCGAAATTTCCCCTAGCGGCAGTTTTCAATTATAGACAGTTGAGATATCGATGATTTCCTGTTAACACCTAAACTTAGCGATTACTCCGACCCAAGTTGAGATATGAAGATGGTTCAAGTGGTTCCTGAAAGCCAGATGAATTCCCTAGCGAATGGCCGAGTCGAAATTCCCCTAGCGGCAGTTTTAAGGGTGTCAAGTTTGATGGTCCTAGGAGGCTTTTTTGTTTCCAAAACGACGATTTAAAAAAATCGCTTTCCAACATAGCGATAACTACGACCCAAGTTGATATATGAAGTTGGTTCAGGTGGTTCCTGGGTCCCTGAGGGATTCCCTACCGAACGGCCCAGTCGAAATTTCCCCTAGCGGCAGTTTTCAATTATAGACAGTTGAGATATCGATGATTTCCTGTTAACACCTAAAC
>OW119929.1:99227567-99273204 GCA_933210815.1 Meta bourneti | reverse complement strand
GAATCCCTCAGGGACCCAGGAACCACCTGAACCAACTTCATATATCAACTTGGGTCGTAGTTATCGCTATGTTGGAAAGCGATTTTTTTAAATCGTCGTTTTGGAAACAAAAAAGCCTCCTAGGACCATCAAACTTGACACCCTTAAAACTGCCGCTAGGGGAATTTCGACTCGGCCATTCGCTAGGGAATTCATCTGGCTTTCAGGAACCACTTGAACCATCTTCATATCTCAACTTGGGTCGGAGTAATCGCTAAGTTTAGGTGTTAACAGGAAATCATCGATATCTCAACTGTCTATAATTGAAAACTGCCGCTAGGGGAAATTTCGACTGGGCCGTTCGGATAGGGAATCCCTCAGGGACCCAGGAACCACCTGAACCAACTTCATATATCAACTTGGGTCGTAGTTATCGCTATGTTGGAAAGCGATTTTTTTAAATCGTCGTTTTGGAAACAAAAAAGCCTCCTAGGACCATCAAACTTGACACCCTTAAAACTGCCGCTAGGGGAATTTCGACTCGGCCATTCGCTAGGGAATTCATCTGGCTTTCAGGAACCACTTGAACCATCTTCATATCTCAACTTGGGTCGGAGTAATCGCTAAGTTTAGGTGTTAACAGGAAATCATCGATATCTCAACTGTCTATAATTGAAAACTGCCGCTAGGGGAAATTTCGACTGGGCCGTTCGGTAGGGAATCCCTCAGGGACCCAGGAACCACCTGAACCAACTTCATATATCAACTTGGGTCGTAGTTATCGCTATGTTGGAAAGCGATTTTTTTAAATCGTCGTTTTGGAAACAAAAAAGCCTCCTAGGACCATCAAACTTGACACCCTTAAAACTGCCGCTAGGGGAATTTCGACTCGGCCATTCGCTAGGGAATTCATCTGGCTTTCAGGAACCACTTGAACCATCTTCATATCTCAACTTGGGTCGGAGTAATCGCTAAGTTTAGGTGTTAACAGGAAATCATCGATATCTCAACTGTCTATAATTGAAAACTGCCGCTAGGGGAAATTTCGACTGGGCCGTTCGGTAGGGAATCCCTCAGGGACCCAGGAACCACCTGAACCAACTTCATATATCAACTTGGGTCGTAGTTATCGCTATGTTGGAAAGCGATTTTTTTAAATCGTCGTTTTGGAAACAAAAAAGCCTCCTAGGACCATCAAACTTGACACCCTTAAAACTGCCGCTAGGGGAATTTCGACTCGGCCATTCGCTAGGGAATTCATCTGGCTTTCAGGAACCACTTGAACCATCTTCATATCTCAACTTGGGTCGGAGTAATCGCTAAGTTTAGGTGTTAACAGGAAATCATCGATATCTCAACTGTCTATAATTGAAAACTGCCGCTAGGGGAAATTTCGACTGGGCCGTTCGGTAGGGAATCCCTCAGGGACCCAGGAACCACCTGAACCAACTTCATATATCAACTTGGGTCGTAGTTATCGCTATGTTGGAAAGCGATTTTTTTAAATCGTCGTTTTGGAAACAAAAAAGCCTCCTAGGACCATCAAACTTGACACCCTTAAAACTGCCGCTAGGGGAATTTCGACTCGGCCATTCGCTAGGGAATTCATCTGGCTTTCAGGAACCACTTGAACCATCTTCATATCTCAACTTGGGTCGGAGTAATCGCTAAGTTTAGGTGTTAACAGGAAATCATCGATATCTCAACTGTCTATAATTGAAAACTGCCGCTAGGGGAAATTTCGACTGGGCCGTTCGGTAGGGAATCCCTCAGGGACCCAGGAACCACCTGAACCAACTTCATATATCAACTTGGGTCGTAGTTATCGCTATGTTGGAAAGCGATTTTTTTAAATCGTCGTTTTGGAAACAAAAAAGCCTCCTAGGACCATCAAACTTGACACCCTTAAAACTGCCGCTAGGGGAATTTCGACTCGGCCATTCGCTAGGGAATTCATCTGGCTTTCAGGAACCACTTGAACCATCTTCATATCTCAACATGGGTCGGAGTAATCGCTAAGTTTAGGTGTTAACAGGAAATCATCGATATCTCAACTGTCTATAATTGAAAACTGCCGCTAGGGGAAATTTCGACTGGGCCGTTCGGTAGGGACTCCCTCAGGGACCCAGGAACCACCTGAACCAACTTCATATATCAACTTGGGTCGTAGTTATCGCTATGTTGGAAAGCGATTTTTTTAAATCGTCGTTTTGGAAACAAAAAAGCCTCCTAGGACCATCAAACTTGACACCCTTAAAACTGCCGCTAGGGGAATTTCGACTCGGCCATTCGCTAGGGAATTCATCTGGCTTTCAGGAACCACTTGAACCATCTTCATATCTCAACTTGGGTCGGAGTAATCGCTAAGTTTAGGTGTTAACAGGAAATCATCGATATCTCAACTGTCTATAATTGAAAACTGCCGCTAGGGGAAATTTCGACTGGGCCGTTCGGTAGGGAATCCCTCAGGGACCCAGGAACCACCTGAACCAACTTCATATATCAACTTGGGTCGTAGTTATCGCTATGTTGGAAAGCGATTTTTTTAAATCGTCGTTTTGGAAACAAAAAAGCCTCCTAGGACCATCAAACTTGACACCCTTAAAACTGCCGCTAGGGGAATTTCGACTCGGCCATTCGCTAGGGAATTCATCTGGCTTTCAGGAACCACTTGAACCATCTTCATATCTCAACTTGGGTCGGAGTAATCGCTAAGTTTAGGTGTTAACAGGAAATCATCGATATCTCAACTGTCTATAATTGAAAACTGCCGCTAGGGGAAATTTCGACTGGGCCGTTCGGTAGGGAATCCCTCAGGGACCCAGGAACCACCTGAACCAACTTCATATATCAACTTGGGTCGTAGTTATCGCTATGTTGGAAAGCGATTTTTTTAAATCGTCGTTTTGGAAACAAAAAAGCCTCCTAGGACCATCAAACTTGACACCCTTAAAACTGCCGCTAGGGGAATTTCGACTCGGCCATTCGCTAGGGAATTCATCTGGCTTTCAGGAACCACTTGAACCATCTTCATATCTCAACTTGGGTCGGAGTAATCGCTAAGTTTAGGTGTTAACAGGAAATCATCGATATCTCAACTGTCTATAATTGAAAACTGCCGCTAGGGGAAATTTCGACTGGGCCGTTCGGTAGGGAATCCCTCAGGGACCCAGGAACCACCTGAACCAACTTCATATATCAACTTGGGTCGTAGTTATCGCTATGTTGGAAAGCGATTTTTTTAAATCGTCGTTTTGGAAACAAAAAAGCCTCCTAGGACCATCAAACTTGACACCCTTAAAACTGCCGCTAGGGGAATTTCGACTCGGCCATTCGCTAGGGAATTCATCTGGCTTTCAGGAACCACTTGAACCATCTTCATATCTCAACTTGGGTCGGAGTAATCGCTAAGTTTAGGTGTTAACAGGAAATCATCGATATCTCAACTGTCTATAATTGAAAACTGCCGCTAGGGGAAATTTCGACTGGGCCGTTCGGTAGGGAATCCCTCAGGGACCCAGGAACCACCTGAACCAACTTCATATATCAACTTGGGTCGTAGTTATCGCTATGTTGGAAAGCGATTTTTTTAAATCGTCGTTTTGGAAACAAAAAAGCCTCCTAGGACCATCAAACTTGACACCCTTAAAACTGCCGCTAGGGGAATTTCGACTCGGCCATTCGCTAGGGAATTCATCTGGCTTTCAGGAACCACTTGAACCATCTTCATATCTCAACTTGGGTCGGAGTAATCGCTAAGTTTAGGTGTTAACAGGAAATCATCGATATCTCAACTGTCTATAATTGAAAACTGCCGCTAGGGGAAATTTCGACTGGGCCGTTCGGTAGGGAATCCCTCAGGGACCCAGGAACCACCTGAACCAACTTCATATATCAACTTGGGTCGTAGTTATCGCTATGTTGGAAAGCGATTTTTTTAAATCGTCGTTTTGGAAACAAAAAAGCCTCCTAGGACCATCAAACTTGACACCCTTAAAACTGCCGCTAGGGGAATTTCGACTCGGCCATTCGCTAGGGAATTCATCTGGCTTTCAGGAACCACTTGAACCATCTTCATATCTCAACTTGGGTCGGAGTAATCGCTAAGTTTAGGTGTTAACAGGAAATCATCGATATCTCAACTGTCTATAATTGAAAACTGCCGCTAGGGGAAATTTCGACTGGGCCGTTCGGTAGGGAATCCCTCAGGGACCCAGGAACCACCTGAACCAACTTCATATATCAACTTGGGTCGTAGTTATCGCTATGTTGGAAAGCGATTTTTTTAAATCGTCGTTTTGGAAACAAAAAAGCCTCCTAGGACCATCAAACTTGACACCCTTAAAACTGCCGCTAGGGGAATTTCGACTCGGCCATTCGCTAGGGAATTCATCTGGCTTTCAGGAACCACTTGAACCATCTTCATATCTCAACTTGGGTCGGAGTAATCGCTAAGTTTAGGTGTTAACAGGAAATCATCGATATCTCAACTGTCTATAATTGAAAACTGCCGCTAGGGGAAATTTCGACTGGGCCGTTCGGTAGGGAATCCCTCAGGGACCCAGGAACCACCTGAACCAACTTCATATATCAACTTGGGTCGTAGTTATCGCTATGTTGGAAAGCGATTTTTTTAAATCGTCGTTTTGGAAACAAAAAAGCCTCCTAGGACCATCAAACTTGACACCCTTAAAACTGCCGCTAGGGGAATTTCGACTCGGCCATTCGCTAGGGAATTCATCTGGCTTTCAGGAACCACTTGAACCATCTTCATATCTCAACTTGGGTCGGAGTAATCGCTAAGTTTAGGTGTTAACAGGAAATCATCGATATCTCAACTGTCTATAATTGAAAACTGCCGCTAGGGGAAATTTCGACTGGGCCGTTCGGTAGGGAATCCCTCAGGGACCCAGGAACCACCTGAACCAACTTCATATATCAACTTGGGTCGTAGTTATCGCTATGTTGGAAAGCGATTTTTTTAAATCGTCGTTTTGGAAACAAAAAAGCCTCCTAGGACCATCAAACTTGACACCCTTAAAACTGCCGCTAGGGGAATTTCGACTCGGCCATTCGCTAGGGAATTCATCTGGCTTTCAGGAACCACTTGAACCATCTTCATATCTCAACTTGGGTCGGAGTAATCGCTAAGTTTAGGTGTTAACAGGAAATCATCGATATCTCAACTGTCTATAATTGAAAACTGCCGCTAGGGGAAATTTCGACTGGGCCGTTCGGTAGGGAATCCCTCAGGGACCCAGGAACCACCTGAACCAACTTCATATATCAACTTGGGTCGTAGTTATCGCTATGTTGGAAAGCGATTTTTTTAAATCGTCGTTTTGGAAACAAAAAAGCCTCCTAGGACCATCAAACTTGACACCCTTAAAACTGCCGCTAGGGGAATTTCGACTCGGCCATTCGCTAGGGAATTCATCTGGCTTTCAGGAACCACTTGAACCATCTTCATATCTCAACTTGGGTCGGAGTAATCGCTAAGTTTAGGTGTTAACAGGAAATCATCGATATCTCAACTGTCTATAATTGAAAACTGCCGCTAGGGGAAATTTCGACTGGGCCGTTCGGTAGGGAATCCCTCAGGGACCCAGGAACCACCTGAACCAACTTCATATATCAACTTGGGTCGTAGTTATCGCTATGTTGGAAAGCGATTTTTTTAAATCGTCGTTTTGGAAACAAAAAAGCCTCCTAGGACCATCAAACTTGACACCCTTAAAACTGCCGCTAGGGGAATTTCGACTCGGCCATTCGCTAGGGAATTCATCTGGCTTTCAGGAACCACTTGAACCATCTTCATATCTCAACTTGGGTCGGAGTAATCGCTAAGTTTAGGTGTTAACAGGAAATCATCGATATCTCAACTGTCTATAATTGAAAACTGCCGCTAGGGGAAATTTCGACTGGGCCGTTCGGTAGGGAATCCCTCAGGGACCCAGGAACCACCTGAACCAACTTCATATATCAACTTGGGTCGTAGTTATCGCTATGTTGGAAAGCGATTTTTTTAAATCGTCGTTTTGGAAACAAAAAAGCCTCCTAGGACCATCAAACTTGACACCCTTAAAACTGCCGCTAGGGGAATTTCGACTCGGCCATTCGCTAGGGAATTCATCTGGCTTTCAGGAACCACTTGAACCATCTTCATATCTCAACTTGGGTCGGAGTAATCGCTAAGTTTAGGTGTTAACAGGAAATCATCGATATCTCAACTGTCTATAATTGAAAACTGCCGCTAGGGGAAATTTCGACTGGGCCGTTCGGTAGGGAATCCCTCAGGGACCCAGGAACCACCTGAACCAACTTCATATATCAACTTGGGTCGTAGTTATCGCTATGTTGGAAAGCGATTTTTTTAAATCGTCGTTTTGGAAACAAAAAAGCCTCCTAGGACCATCAAACTTGACACCCTTAAAACTGCCGCTAGGGGAATTTCGACTCGGCCATTCGCTAGGGAATTCATCTGGCTTTCAGGAACCACTTGAACCATCTTCATATCTCAACTTGGGTCGGAGTAATCGCTAAGTTTAGGTGTTAACAGGAAATCATCGATATCTCAACTGTCTATAATTGAAAACTGCCGCTAGGGGAAATTTCGACTGGGCCGTTCGGTAGGGAATCCCTCAGGGACCCAGGAACCACCTGAACCAACTTCATATATCAACTTGGGTCGTAGTTATCGCTATGTTGGAAAGCGATTTTTTTAAATCGTCGTTTTGGAAACAAAAAAGCCTCCTAGGACCATCAAACTTGACACCCTTAAAACTGCCGCTAGGGGAATTTCGACTCGGCCATTCGCTAGGGAATTCATCTGGCTTTCAGGAACCACTTGAACCATCTTCATATCTCAACTTGGGTCGGAGTAATCGCTAAGTTTAGGTGTTAACAGGAAATCATCGATATCTCAACTGTCTATAATTGAAAACTGCCGCTAGGGGAAATTTCGACTGGGCCGTTCGGTAGGGAATCCCTCAGGGACCCAGGAACCACCTGAACCAACTTCATATATCAACTTGGGTCGTAGTTATCGCTATGTTGGAAAGCGATTTTTTTAAATCGTCGTTTTGGAAACAAAAAAGCCTCCTAGGACCATCAAACTTGACACCCTTAAAACTGCCGCTAGGGGAATTTCGACTCGGCCATTCGCTAGGGAATTCATCTGGCTTTCAGGAACCACTTGAACCATCTTCATATCTCAACTTGGGTCGGAGTAATCGCTAAGTTTAGGTGTTAACAGGAAATCATCGATATCTCAACTGTCTATAATTGAAAACTGCCGCTAGGGGAAATTTCGACTGGGCCGTTCGGTAGGGAATCCCTCAGGGACCCAGGAACCACCTGAACCAACTTCATATATCAACTTGGGTCGTAGTTATCGCTATGTTGGAAAGCGATTTTTTTAAATCGTCGTTTTGGAAACAAAAAAGCCTCCTAGGACCATCAAACTTGACACCCTTAAAACTGCCGCTAGGGGAATTTCGACTCGGCCATTCGCTAGGGAATTCATCTGGCTTTCAGGAACCACTTGAACCATCTTCATATCTCAACTTGGGTCGGAGTAATCGCTAAGTTTAGGTGTTAACAGGAAATCATCGATATCTCAACTGTCTATAATTGAAAACTGCCGCTAGGGGAAATTTCGACTGGGCCGTTCGGTAGGGAATCCCTCAGGGACCCAGGAACCACCTGAACCAACTTCATATATCAACTTGGGTCGTAGTTATCGCTATGTTGGAAAGCGATTTTTTTAAATCGTCGTTTTGGAAACAAAAAAGCCTCCTAGGACCATCAAACTTGACACCCTTAAAACTGCCGCTAGGGGAATTTCGACTCGGCCATTCGCTAGGGAATTCATCTGGCTTTCAGGAACCACTTGAACCATCTTCATATCTCAACTTGGGTCGGAGTAATCGCTAAGTTTAGGTGTTAACAGGAAATCATCGATATCTCAACTGTCTATAATTGAAAACTGCCGCTAGGGGAAATTTCGACTGGGCCGTTCGGTAGGGAATCCCTCAGGGACCCAGGAACCACCTGAACCAACTTCATATATCAACTTGGGTCGTAGTTATCGCTATGTTGGAAAGCGATTTTTTTAAATCGTCGTTTTGGAAACAAAAAAGCCTCCTAGGACCATCAAACTTGACACCCTTAAAACTGCCGCTAGGGGAATTTCGACTCGGCCATTCGCTAGGGAATTCATCTGGCTTTCAGGAACCACTTGAACCATCTTCATATCTCAACTTGGGTCGGAGTAATCGCTAAGTTTAGGTGTTAACAGGAAATCATCGATATCTCAACTGTCTATAATTGAAAACTGCCGCTAGGGGAAATTTCGACTGGGCCGTTCGGTAGGGAATCCCTCAGGGACCCAGGAACCACCTGAACCAACTTCATATATCAACTTGGGTCGTAGTTATCGCTATGTTGGAAAGCGATTTTTTTAAATCGTCGTTTTGGAAACAAAAAAGCCTCCTAGGACCATCAAACTTGACACCCTTAAAACTGCCGCTAGGGGAATTTCGACTCGGCCATTCGCTAGGGAATTCATCTGGCTTTCAGGAACCACTTGAACCATCTTCATATCTCAACTTGGGTCGGAGTAATCGCTAAGTTTAGGTGTTAACAGGAAATCATCGATATCTCAACTGTCTATAATTGAAAACTGCCGCTAGGGGAAATTTCGACTGGGCCGTTCGGTAGGGAATCCCTCAGGGACCCAGGAACCACCTGAACCAACTTCATATATCAACTTGGGTCGTAGTTATCGCTATGTTGGAAAGCGATTTTTTTAAATCGTCGTTTTGGAAACAAAAAAGCCTCCTAGGACCATCAAACTTGACACCCTTAAAACTGCCGCTAGGGGAATTTCGACTCGGCCATTCGCTAGGGAATTCATCTGGCTTTCAGGAACCACTTGAACCATCTTCATATCTCAACTTGGGTCGGAGTAATCGCTAAGTTTAGGTGTTAACAGGAAATCATCGATATCTCAACTGTCTATAATTGAAAACTGCCGCTAGGGGAAATTTCGACTGGGCCGTTCGGTAGGGAATCCCTCAGGGACCCAGGAACCACCTGAACCAACTTCATATATCAACTTGGGTCGTAGTTATCGCTATGTTGGAAAGCGATTTTTTTAAATCGTCGTTTTGGAAACAAAAAAGCCTCCTAGGACCATCAAACTTGACACCCTTAAAACTGCCGCTAGGGGAATTTCGACTCGGCCATTCGCTAGGGAATTCATCTGGCTTTCAGGAACCACTTGAACCATCTTCATATCTCAACTTGGGTCGGAGTAATCGCTAAGTTTAGGTGTTAACAGGAAATCATCGATATCTCAACTGTCTATAATTGAAAACTGCCGCTAGGGGAAATTTCGACTGGGCCGTTCGGTAGGGAATCCCTCAGGGACCCAGGAACCACCTGAACCAACTTCATATATCAACTTGGGTCGTAGTTATCGCTATGTTGGAAAGCGATTTTTTTAAATCGTCGTTTTGGAAACAAAAAAGCCTCCTAGGACCATCAAACTTGACACCCTTAAAACTGCCGCTAGGGGAATTTCGACTCGGCCATTCGCTAGGGAATTCATCTGGCTTTCAGGAACCACTTGAACCATCTTCATATCTCAACTTGGGTCGGAGTAATCGCTAAGTTTAGGTGTTAACAGGAAATCATCGATATCTCAACTGTCTATAATTGAAAACTGCCGCTAGGGGAAATTTCGACTGGGCCGTTCGGTAGGGAATCCCTCAGGGACCCAGGAACCACCTGAACCAACTTCATATATCAACTTGGGTCGTAGTTATCGCTATGTTGGAAAGCGATTTTTTTAAATCGTCGTTTTGGAAACAAAAAAGCCTCCTAGGACCATCAAACTTGACACCCTTAAAACTGCCGCTAGGGGAATTTCGACTCGGCCATTCGCTAGGGAATTCATCTGGCTTTCAGGAACCACTTGAACCATCTTCATATCTCAACTTGGGTCGGAGTAATCGCTAAGTTTAGGTGTTAACAGGAAATCATCGATATCTCAACTGTCTATAATTGAAAACTGCCGCTAGGGGAAATTTCGACTGGGCCGTTCGGTAGGGAATCCCTCAGGGACCCAGGAACCACCTGAACCAACTTCATATATCAACTTGGGTCGTAGTTATCGCTATGTTGGAAAGCGATTTTTTTAAATCGTCGTTTTGGAAACAAAAAAGCCTCCTAGGACCATCAAACTTGACACCCTTAAAACTGCCGCTAGGGGAATTTCGACTCGGCCATTCGCTAGGGAATTCATCTGGCTTTCAGGAACCACTTGAACCATCTTCATATCTCAACTTGGGTCGGAGTAATCGCTAAGTTTAGGTGTTAACAGGAAATCATCGATATCTCAACTGTCTATAATTGAAAACTGCCGCTAGGGGAAATTTCGACTGGGCCGTTCGGTAGGGAATCCCTCAGGGACCCAGGAACCACCTGAACCAACTTCATATATCAACTTGGGTCGTAGTTATCGCTATGTTGGAAAGCGATTTTTTTAAATCGTCGTTTTGGAAACAAAAAAGCCTCCTAGGACCATCAAACTTGACACCCTTAAAACTGCCGCTAGGGGAATTTCGACTCGGCCATTCGCTAGGGAATTCATCTGGCTTTCAGGAACCACTTGAACCATCTTCATATCTCAACTTGGGTCGGAGTAATCGCTAAGTTTAGGTGTTAACAGGAAATCATCGATATCTCAACTGTCTATAATTGAAAACTGCCGCTAGGGGAAATTTCGACTGGGCCGTTCGGTAGGGAATCCCTCAGGGACCCAGGAACCACCTGAACCAACTTCATATATCAACTTGGGTCGTAGTTATCGCTATGTTGGAAAGCGATTTTTTTAAATCGTCGTTTTGGAAACAAAAAAGCCTCCTAGGACCATCAAACTTGACACCCTTAAAACTGCCGCTAGGGGAATTTCGACTCGGCCATTCGCTAGGGAATTCATCTGGCTTTCAGGAACCACTTGAACCATCTTCATATCTCAACTTGGGTCGGAGTAATCGCTAAGTTTAGGTGTTAACAGGAAATCATCGATATCTCAACTGTCTATAATTGAAAACTGCCGCTAGGGGAAATTTCGACTGGGCCGTTCGGTAGGGAATCCCTCAGGGACCCAGGAACCACCTGAACCAACTTCATATATCAACTTGGGTCGTAGTTATCGCTATGTTGGAAAGCGATTTTTTTAAATCGTCGTTTTGGAAACAAAAAAGCCTCCTAGGACCATCAAACTTGACACCCTTAAAACTGCCGCTAGGGGAATTTCGACTCGGCCATTCGCTAGGGAATTCATCTGGCTTTCAGGAACCACTTGAACCATCTTCATATCTCAACTTGGGTCGGAGTAATCGCTAAGTTTAGGTGTTAACAGGAAATCATCGATATCTCAACTGTCTATAATTGAAAACTGCCGCTAGGGGAAATTTCGACTGGGCCGTTCGGTAGGGAATCCCTCAGGGACCCAGGAACCACCTGAACCAACTTCATATATCAACTTGGGTCGTAGTTATCGCTATGTTGGAAAGCGATTTTTTTAAATCGTCGTTTTGGAAACAAAAAAGCCTCCTAGGACCATCAAACTTGACACCCTTAAAACTGCCGCTAGGGGAATTTCGACTCGGCCATTCGCTAGGGAATTCATCTGGCTTTCAGGAACCACTTGAACCATCTTCATATCTCAACTTGGGTCGGAGTAATCGCTAAGTTTAGGTGTTAACAGGAAATCATCGATATCTCAACTGTCTATAATTGAAAACTGCCGCTAGGGGAAATTTCGACTGGGCCGTTCGGTAGGGAATCCCTCAGGGACCCAGGAACCACCTGAACCAACTTCATATATCAACTTGGGTCGTAGTTATCGCTATGTTGGAAAGCGATTTTTTTAAATCGTCGTTTTGGAAACAAAAAAGCCTCCTAGGACCATCAAACTTGACACCCTTAAAACTGCCGCTAGGGGAATTTCGACTCGGCCATTCGCTAGGGAATTCATCTGGCTTTCAGGAACCATCTTGAACCATCTTCATATCTCAACTTGGGTCGGAGTAATCGCTAAGTTTAGGTGTTAACAGGAAATCATCGATATCTCAACTGTCTATAATTGAAAACTGCCGCTAGGGGAAATTTCGACTGGGCCGTTCGGTAGGGAATCCCTCAGGGACCCAGGAACCACCTGAACCAACTTCATATATCAACTTGGGTCGTAGTTATCGCTATGTTGGAAAGCGATTTTTTTAAATCGTCGTTTTGGAAACAAAAAAGCCTCCTAGGACCATCAAACTTGACACCCTTAAAACTGCCGCTAGGGGAATTTCGACTCGGCCATTCGCTAGGGAATTCATCTGGCTTTCAGGAACCACTTGAACCATCTTCATATCTCAACTTGGGTCGGAGTAATCGCTAAGTTTAGGTGTTAACAGGAAATCATCGATATCTCAACTGTCTATAATTGAAAACTGCCGCTAGGGGAAATTTCGACTGGGCCGTTCGGTAGGGAATCCCTCAGGGACCCAGGAACCACCTGAACCAACTTCATATATCAACTTGGGTCGTAGTTATCGCTATGTTGGAAAGCGATTTTTTTAAATCGTCGTTTTGGAAACAAAAAAGCCTCCTAGGACCATCAAACTTGACACCCTTAAAACTGCCGCTAGGGGAATTTCGACTCGGCCATTCGCTAGGGAATTCATCTGGCTTTCAGGAACCACTTGAACCATCTTCATATCTCAACTTGGGTCGGAGTAATCGCTAAGTTTAGGTGTTAACAGGAAATCATCGATATCTCAACTGTCTATAATTGAAAACTGCCGCTAGGGGAAATTTCGACTGGGCCGTTCGGTAGGGAATCCCTCAGGGACCCAGGAACCACCTGAACCAACTTCATATATCAACTTGGGTCGTAGTTATCGCTATGTTGGAAAGCGATTTTTTTAAATCGTCGTTTTGGAAACAAAAAAGCCTCCTAGGACCATCAAACTTGACACCCTTAAAACTGCCGCTAGGGGAATTTCGACTCGGCCATTCGCTAGGGAATTCATCTGGCTTTCAGGAACCACTTGAACCATCTTCATATCTCAACTTGGGTCGGAGTAATCGCTAAGTTTAGGTGTTAACAGGAAATCATCGATATCTCAACTGTCTATAATTGAAAACTGCCGCTAGGGGAAATTTCGACTGGGCCGTTCGGTAGGGAATCCCTCAGGGACCCAGGAACCACCTGAACCAACTTCATATATCAACTTGGGTCGTAGTTATCGCTATGTTGGAAAGCGATTTTTTTAAATCGTCGTTTTGGAAACAAAAAAGCCTCCTAGGACCATCAAACTTGACACCCTTAAAACTGCCGCTAGGGGAATTTCGACTCGGCCATTCGCTAGGGAATTCATCTGGCTTTCAGGAACCACTTGAACCATCTTCATATCTCAACTTGGGTCGGAGTAATCGCTAAGTTTAGGTGTTAACAGGAAATCATCGATATCTCAACTGTCTATAATTGAAAACTGCCGCTAGGGGAAATTTCGACTGGGCCGTTCGGTAGGGAATCCCTCAGGGACCCAGGAACCACCTGAACCAACTTCATATATCAACTTGGGTCGTAGTTATCGCTATGTTGGAAAGCGATTTTTTTAAATCGTCGTTTTGGAAACAAAAAAGCCTCCTAGGACCATCAAACTTGACACCCTTAAAACTGCCGCTAGGGGAATTTCGACTCGGCCATTCGCTAGGGAATTCATCTGGCTTTCAGGAACCACTTGAACCATCTTCATATCTCAACTTGGGTCGGAGTAATCGCTAAGTTTAGGTGTTAACAGGAAATCATCGATATCTCAACTGTCTATAATTGAAAACTGCCGCTAGGGGAAATTTCGACTGGGCCGTTCGGTAGGGAATCCCTCAGGGACCCAGGAACCACCTGAACCAACTTCATATATCAACTTGGGTCGTAGTTATCGCTATGTTGGAAAGCGATTTTTTTAAATCGTCGTTTTGGAAACAAAAAAGCCTCCTAGGACCATCAAACTTGACACCCTTAAAACTGCCGCTAGGGGAATTTCGACTCGGCCATTCGCTAGGGAATTCATCTGGCTTTCAGGAACCACTTGAACCATCTTCATATCTCAACTTGGGTCGGAGTAATCGCTAAGTTTAGGTGTTAACAGGAAATCATCGATATCTCAACTGTCTATAATTGAAAACTGCCGCTAGGGGAAATTTCGACTGGGCCGTTCGGTAGGGAATCCCTCAGGGACCCAGGAACCACCTGAACCAACTTCATATATCAACTTGGGTCGTAGTTATCGCTATGTTGGAAAGCGATTTTTTTAAATCGTCGTTTTGGAAACAAAAAAGCCTCCTAGGACCATCAAACTTGACACCCTTAAAACTGCCGCTAGGGGAATTTCGACTCGGCCATTCGCTAGGGAATTCATCTGGCTTTCAGGAACCACTTGAACCATCTTCATATCTCAACTTGGGTCGGAGTAATCGCTAAGTTTAGGTGTTAACAGGAAATCATCGATATCTCAACTGTCTATAATTGAAAACTGCCGCTAGGGGAAATTTCGACTGGGCCGTTCGGTAGGGAATCCCTCAGGGACCCAGGAACCACCTGAACCAACTTCATATATCAACTTGGGTCGTAGTTATCGCTATGTTGGAAAGCGATTTTTTTAAATCGTCGTTTTGGAAACAAAAAAGCCTCCTAGGACCATCAAACTTGACACCCTTAAAACTGCCGCTAGGGGAATTTCGACTCGGCCATTCGCTAGGGAATTCATCTGGCTTTCAGGAACCACTTGAACCATCTTCATATCTCAACTTGGGTCGGAGTAATCGCTAAGTTTAGGTGTTAACAGGAAATCATCGATATCTCAACTGTCTATAATTGAAAACTGCCGCTAGGGGAAATTTCGACTGGGCCGTTCGGTAGGGAATCCCTCAGGGACCCAGGAACCACCTGAACCAACTTCATATATCAACTTGGGTCGTAGTTATCGCTATGTTGGAAAGCGATTTTTTTAAATCGTCGTTTTGGAAACAAAAAAGCCTCCTAGGACCATCAAACTTGACACCCTTAAAACTGCCGCTAGGGGAATTTCGACTCGGCCATTCGCTAGGGAATTCATCTGGCTTTCAGGAACCACTTGAACCATCTTCATATCTCAACTTGGGTCGGAGTAATCGCTAAGTTTAGGTGTTAACAGGAAATCATCGATATCTCAACTGTCTATAATTGAAAACTGCCGCTAGGGGAAATTTCGACTGGGCCGTTCGGTAGGGAATCCCTCAGGGACCCAGGAACCACCTGAACCAACTTCATATATCAACTTGGGTCGTAGTTATCGCTATGTTGGAAAGCGATTTTTTTAAATCGTCGTTTTGGAAACAAAAAAGCCTCCTAGGACCATCAAACTTGACACCCTTAAAACTGCCGCTAGGGGAATTTCGACTCGGCCATTCGCTAGGGAATTCATCTGGCTTTCAGGAACCACTTGAACCATCTTCATATCTCAACTTGGGTCGGAGTAATCGCTAAGTTTAGGTGTTAACAGGAAATCATCGATATCTCAACTGTCTATAATTGAAAACTGCCGCTAGGGGAAATTTCGACTGGGCCGTTCGGTAGGGAATCCCTCAGGGACCCAGGAACCACCTGAACCAACTTCATATATCAACTTGGGTCGTAGTTATCGCTATGTTGGAAAGCGATTTTTTTAAATCGTCGTTTTGGAAACAAAAAAGCCTCCTAGGACCATCAAACTTGACACCCTTAAAACTGCCGCTAGGGGAATTTCGACTCGGCCATTCGCTAGGGAATTCATCTGGCTTTCAGGAACCACTTGAACCATCTTCATATCTCAACTTGGGTCGGAGTAATCGCTAAGTTTAGGTGTTAACAGGAAATCATCGATATCTCAACTGTCTATAATTGAAAACTGCCGCTAGGGGAAATTTCGACTGGGCCGTTCGGTAGGGAATCCCTCAGGGACCCAGGAACCACCTGAACCAACTTCATATATCAACTTGGGTCGTAGTTATCGCTATGTTGGAAAGCGATTTTTTTAAATCGTCGTTTTGGAAACAAAAAAGCCTCCTAGGACCATCAAACTTGACACCCTTAAAACTGCCGCTAGGGGAATTTCGACTCGGCCATTCGCTAGGGAATTCATCTGGCTTTCAGGAACCACTTGAACCATCTTCATATCTCAACTTGGGTCGGAGTAATCGCTAAGTTTAGGTGTTAACAGGAAATCATCGATATCTCAACTGTCTATAATTGAAAACTGGCTAGGGGAAATTTCGACTGGGCCGTTCGGTAGGGAATCCCTCAGGGACCCAGGAACCACCTGAACCAACTTCATATATCAACTTGGGTCGTAGTTATCGCTATGTTGGAAAGCGATTTTTTTAAATCGTCGTTTTGGAAACAAAAAAGCCTCCTAGGACCATCAAACTTGACACCCTTAAAACTGCCGCTAGGGGAATTTCGACTCGGCCATTCGCTAGGGAATTCATCTGGCTTTCAGGAACCACTTGAACCATCTTCATATCTCAACTTGGGTCGGAGTAATCGCTAAGTTTAGGTGTTAACAGGAAATCATCGATATCTCAACTGTCTATAATTGAAAACTGCCGCTAGGGGAAATTTCGACTGGGCCGTTCGGTAGGGAATCCCTCAGGGACCCAGGAACCACCTGAACCAACTTCATATATCAACTTGGGTCGTAGTTATCGCTATGTTGGAAAGCGATTTTTTTAAATCGTCGTTTTGGAAACAAAAAAGCCTCCTAGGACCATCAAACTTGACACCCTTAAAACTGCCGCCTAGGGGAATTTCGACTCGGCCATTCGCTAGGGAATTCATCTGGCTTTCAGGAACCACTTGAACCATCTTCATATCTCAACTTGGGTCGGAGTAATCGCTAAGTTTAGGTGTTAACAGGAAATCATCGATATCTCAACTGTCTATAATTGAAAACTGCCGCTAGGGGAAATTTCGACTGGGCCGTTCGGTAGGGAATCCCTCAGGGACCCAGGAACCACCTGAACCAACTTCATATATCAACTTGGGTCGTAGTTATCGCTATGTTGGAAAGCGATTTTTTTAAATCGTCGTTTTGGAAACAAAAAAGCCTCCTAGGACCATCAAACTTGACACCCTTAAAACTGCACGCTAGGGGAATTTCGACTCGGCCATTCGCTAGGGAATTCATCTGGCTTTCAGGAACCACTTGAACCATCTTCATATCTCAACTTGGGTCGGAGTAATCGCTAAGTTTAGGTGTTAACAGGAAATCATCGATATCTCAACTGTCTATAATTGAAAACTGCCGCTAGGGGAAATTTCGACTGGGCCGTTCGGTAGGGAATCCCTCAGGGACCCAGGAACCACCTGAACCAACTTCATATATCAACTTGGGTCGTAGTTATCGCTATGTTGGAAAGCGATTTTTTTAAATCGTCGTTTTGGAAACAAAAAAGCCTCCTAGGACCATCAAACTTGACACCCTTAAAACTGCCGCTAGGGGAATTTCGACTCGGCCATTCGCTAGGGAATTCATCTGGCTTTCAGGAACCACTTGAACCATCTTCATATCTCAACTTGGGTCGGAGTAATCGCTAAGTTTAGGTGTTAACAGGAAATCATCGATATCTCAACTGTCTATAATTGAAAACTGCCGCTAGGGGAAATTTCGACTGGGCCGTTCGGTAGGGAATCCCTCAGGGACCCAGGAACCACCTGAACCAACTTCATATATCAACTTGGGTCGTAGTTATCGCTATGTTGGAAAGCGATTTTTTTAAATCGTCGTTTTGGAAACAAAAAAGCCTCCTAGGACCATCAAACTTGACACCCTTAAAACTGCCGCTAGGGGAATTTCGACTCGGCCATTCGCTAGGGAATTCATCTGGCTTTCAGGAACCACTTGAACCATCTTCATATCTCAACTTGGGTCGGAGTAATCGCTAAGTTTAGGTGTTAACAGGAAATCATCGATATCTCAACTGTCTATAATTGAAAACTGCCGCTAGGGGAAATTTCGACTGGGCCGTTCGGTAGGGAATCCCTCAGGGACCCAGGAACCACCTGAACCAACTTCATATATCAACTTGGGTCGTAGTTATCGCTATGTTGGAAAGCGATTTTTTTAAATCGTCGTTTTGGAAACAAAAAAGCCTCCTAGGACCATCAAACTTGACACCCTTAAAACTGCCGCTAGGGGAATTTCGACTCGGCCATTCGCTAGGGAATTCATCTGGCTTTCAGGAACCACTTGAACCATCTTCATATCTCAACTTGGGTCGGAGTAATCGCTAAGTTTAGGTGTTAACAGGAAATCATCGATATCTCAACTGTCTATAATTGAAAACTGCCGCTAGGGGAAATTTCGACTGGGCCGTTCGGTAGGGAATCCCTCAGGGACCCAGGAACCACCTGAACCAACTTCATATATCAACTTGGGTCGTAGTTATCGCTATGTTGGAAAGCGATTTTTTTAAATCGTCGTTTTGGAAACAAAAAAGCCTCCTAGGACCATCAAACTTGACACCCTTAAAACTGCCGCTAGGGGAATTTCGACTCGGCCATTCGCTAGGGAATTCATCTGGCTTTCAGGAACCACTTGAACCATCTTCATATCTCAACTTGGGTCGGAGTAATCGCTAAGTTTAGGTGTTAACAGGAAATCATCGATATCTCAACTGTCTATAATTGAAAACTGCCGCTAGGGGAAATTTCGACTGGGCCGTTCGGTAGGGAATCCCTCAGGGACCCAGGAACCACCTGAACCAACTTCATATATCAACTTGGGTCGTAGTTATCGCTATGTTGGAAAGCGATTTTTTTAAATCGTCGTTTTGGAAACAAAAAAGCCTCCTAGGACCATCAAACTTGACACCCTTAAAACTGCCGCTAGGGGAATTTCGACTCGGCCATTCGCTAGGGAATTCATCTGGCTTTCAGGAACCACTTGAACCATCTTCATATCTCAACTTGGGTCGGAGTAATCGCTAAGTTTAGGTGTTAACAGGAAATCATCGATATCTCAACTGTCTATAATTGAAAACTGCCGCTAGGGGAAATTTCGACTGGGCCGTTCGGTAGGGAATCCCTCAGGGACCCAGGAACCACCTGAACCAACTTCATATATCAACTTGGGTCGTAGTTATCGCTATGTTGGAAAGCGATTTTTTTAAATCGTCGTTTTGGAAACAAAAAAGCCTCCTAGGACCATCAAACTTGACACCCTTAAAACTGCCGCTAGGGGAATTTCGACTCGGCCATTCGCTAGGGAATTCATCTGGCTTTCAGGAACCACTTGAACCATCTTCATATCTCAACTTGGGTCGGAGTAATCGCTAAGTTTAGGTGTTAACAGGAAATCATCGATATCTCAACTGTCTATAATTGAAAACTGCCGCTAGGGGAAATTTCGACTGGGCCGTTCGGTAGGGAATCCCTCAGGGACCCAGGAACCACCTGAACCAACTTCATATATCAACTTGGGTCGTAGTTATCGCTATGTTGGAAAGCGATTTTTTTAAATCGTCGTTTTGGAAACAAAAAAGCCTCCTAGGACCATCAAACTTGACACCCTTAAAACTGCCGCTAGGGGAATTTCGACTCGGCCATTCGCTAGGGAATTCATCTGGCTTTCAGGAACCACTTGAACCATCTTCATATCTCAACTTGGGTCGGAGTAATCGCTAAGTTTAGGTGTTAACAGGAAATCATCGATATCTCAACTGTCTATAATTGAAAACTGCCGCTAGGGGAAATTTCGACTGGGCCGTTCGGTAGGGAATCCCTCAGGGACCCAGGAACCACCTGAACCAACTTCATATATCAACTTGGGTCGTAGTTATCGCTATGTTGGAAAGCGATTTTTTTAAATCGTCGTTTTGGAAACAAAAAAGCCTCCTAGGACCATCAAACTTGACACCCTTAAAACTGCCGCTAGGGGAATTTCGACTCGGCCATTCGCTAGGGAATTCATCTGGCTTTCAGGAACCACTTGAACCATCTTCATATCTCAACTTGGGTCGGAGTAATCGCTAAGTTTAGGTGTTAACAGGAAATCATCGATATCTCAACTGTCTATAATTGAAAACTGCCGCTAGGGGAAATTTCGACTGGGCCGTTCGGTAGGGAATCCCTCAGGGACCCAGGAACCACCTGAACCAACTTCATATATCAACTTGGGTCGTAGTTATCGCTATGTTGGAAAGCGATTTTTTTAAATCGTCGTTTTGGAAACAAAAAAGCCTCCTAGGACCATCAAACTTGACACCCTTAAAACTGCCGCTAGGGGAATTTCGACTCGGCCATTCGCTAGGGAATTCATCTGGCTTTCAGGAACCACTTGAACCATCTTCATATCTCAACTTGGGTCGGAGTAATCGCTAAGTTTAGGTGTTAACAGGAAATCATCGATATCTCAACTGTCTATAATTGAAAACTGCCGCTAGGGGAAATTTCGACTGGGCCGTTCGGTAGGGAATCCCTCAGGGACCCAGGAACCACCTGAACCAACTTCATATATCAACTTGGGTCGTAGTTATCGCTATGTTGGAAAGCGATTTTTTTAAATCGTCGTTTTGGAAACAAAAAAGCCTCCTAGGACCATCAAACTTGACACCCTTAAAACTGCCGCTAGGGGAATTTCGACTCGGCCATTCGCTAGGGAATTCATCTGGCTTTCAGGAACCACTTGAACCATCTTCATATCTCAACTTGGGTCGGAGTAATCGCTAAGTTTAGGTGTTAACAGGAAATCATCGATATCTCAACTGTCTATAATTGAAAACTGCCGCTAGGGGAAATTTCGACTGGGCCGTTCGGTAGGGAATCCCTCAGGGACCCAGGAACCACCTGAACCAACTTCATATATCAACTTGGGTCGTAGTTATCGCTATGTTGGAAAGCGATTTTTTTAAATCGTCGTTTTGGAAACAAAAAAGCCTCCTAGGACCATCAAACTTGACACCCTTAAAACTGCCGCTAGGGGAATTTCGACTCGGCCATTCGCTAGGGAATTCATCTGGCTTTCAGGAACCACTTGAACCATCTTCATATCTCAACTTGGGTCGGAGTAATCGCTAAGTTTAGGTGTTAACAGGAAATCATCGATATCTCAACTGTCTATAATTGAAAACTGCCGCTAGGGGAAATTTCGACTGGGCCGTTCGGTAGGGAATCCCTCAGGGACCCAGGAACCACCTGAACCAACTTCATATATCAACTTGGGTCGTAGTTATCGCTATGTTGGAAAGCGATTTTTTTAAATCGTCGTTTTGGAAACAAAAAAGCCTCCTAGGACCATCAAACTTGACACCCTTAAAACTGCCGCTAGGGGAATTTCGACTCGGCCATTCGCTAGGGAATTCATCTGGCTTTCAGGAACCACTTGAACCATCTTCATATCTCAACTTGGGTCGGAGTAATCGCTAAGTTTAGGTGTTAACAGGAAATCATCGATATCTCAACTGTCTATAATTGAAAACTGCCGCTAGGGGAAATTTCGACTGGGCCGTTCGGTAGGGAATCCCTCAGGGACCCAGGAACCACCTGAACCAACTTCATATATCAACTTGGGTCGTAGTTATCGCTATGTTGGAAAGCGATTTTTTTAAATCGTCGTTTTGGAAACAAAAAAGCCTCCTAGGACCATCAAACTTGACACCCTTAAAACTGCCGCTAGGGGAATTTCGACTCGGCCATTCGCTAGGGAATTCATCTGGCTTTCAGGAACCACTTGAACCATCTTCATATCTCAACTTGGGTCGGAGTAATCGCTAAGTTTAGGTGTTAACAGGAAATCATCGATATCTCAACTGTCTATAATTGAAAACTGCCGCTAGGGGAAATTTCGACTGGGCCGTTCGGTAGGGAATCCCTCAGGGACCCAGGAACCACCTGAACCAACTTCATATATCAACTTGGGTCGTAGTTATCGCTATGTTGGAAAGCGATTTTTTTAAATCGTCGTTTTGGAAACAAAAAAGCCTCCTAGGACCATCAAACTTGACACCCTTAAAACTGCCGCTAGGGGAATTTCGACTCGGCCATTCGCTAGGGAATTCATCTGGCTTTCAGGAACCACTTGAACCATCTTCATATCTCAACTTGGGTCGGAGTAATCGCTAAGTTTAGGTGTTAACAGGAAATCATCGATATCTCAACTGTCTATAATTGAAAACTGCCGCTAGGGGAAATTTCGACTGGGCCGTTCGGTAGGGAATCCCTCAGGGACCCAGGAACCACCTGAACCAACTTCATATATCAACTTGGGTCGTAGTTATCGCTATGTTGGAAAGCGATTTTTTTAAATCGTCGTTTTGGAAACAAAAAAGCCTCCTAGGACCATCAAACTTGACACCCTTAAAACTGCCGCTAGGGGAATTTCGACTCGGCCATTCGCTAGGGAATTCATCTGGCTTTCAGGAACCACTTGAACCATCTTCATATCTCAACTTGGGTCGGAGTAATCGCTAAGTTTAGGTGTTAACAGGAAATCATCGATATCTCAACTGTCTATAATTGAAAACTGCCGCTAGGGGAAATTTCGACTGGGCCGTTCGGTAGGGAATCCCTCAGGGACCCAGGAACCACCTGAACCAACTTCATATATCAACTTGGGTCGTAGTTATCGCTATGTTGGAAAGCGATTTTTTTAAATCGTCGTTTTGGAAACAAAAAAGCCTCCTAGGACCATCAAACTTGACACCCTTAAAACTGCCGCTAGGGGAATTTCGACTCGGCCATTCGCTAGGGAATTCATCTGGCTTTCAGGAACCACTTGAACCATCTTCATATCTCAACTTGGGTCGGAGTAATCGCTAAGTTTAGGTGTTAACAGGAAATCATCGATATCTCAACTGTCTATAATTGAAAACTGCCGCTAGGGGAAATTTCGACTGGGCCGTTCGGTAGGGAATCCCTCAGGGACCCAGGAACCACCTGAACCAACTTCATATATCAACTTGGGTCGTAGTTATCGCTATGTTGGAAAGCGATTTTTTTAAATCGTCGTTTTGGAAACAAAAAAGCCTCCTAGGACCATCAAACTTGACACCCTTAAAACTGCCGCTTGGGGAATTTCGACTCGGCCATTCGCTAGGGAATTCATCTGGCTTTCAGGAACCACTTGAACCATCTTCATATCTCAACTTGGGTCGGAGTAATCGCTAAGTTTAGGTGTTAACAGGAAATCATCGATATCTCAACTGTCTATAATTGAAAACTGCCGCTAGGGGAAATTTCGACTGGGCCGTTCGGTAGGGAATCCCTCAGGGACCCAGGAACCACCTGAACCAACTTCATATATCAACTTGGGTCGTAGTTATCGCTATGTTGGAAAGCGATTTTTTTAAATCGTCGTTTTGGAAACAAAAAAGCCTCCTAGGACCATCAAACTTGACACCCTTAAAACTGCCGCTAGGGGAATTTCGACTCGGCCATTCGCTAGGGAATTCATCTGGCTTTCAGGAACCACTTGAACCATCTTCATATCTCAACTTGGGTCGGAGTAATCGCTAAGTTTAGGTGTTAACAGGAAATCATCGATATCTCAACTGTCTATAATTGAAAACTGCCGCTAGGGGAAATTTCGACTGGGCCGTTCGGTAGGGAATCCCTCAGGGACCCAGGAACCACCTGAACCAACTTCATATATCAACTTGGGTCGTAGTTATCGCTATGTTGGAAAGCGATTTTTTTAAATCGTCGTTTTGGAAACAAAAAAGCCTCCTAGGACCATCAATCTTGACACCCTTAAAACTGCCGCTAGGGGAATTTCGACTCGGCCATTCGCTAGGGAATTCATCTGGCTTTCAGGAACCACTTGAACCATCTTCATATCTCAACTTGGGTCGGAGTAATCGCTAAGTTTAGGTGTTAACAGGAAATCATCGATATCTCAACTGTCTATAATTGAAAACTGCCGCTAGGGGAAATTTCGACTGGGCCGTTCGGTAGGGAATCCCTCAGGGACCCAGGAACCACCTGAACCAACTTCATATATCAACTTGGGTCGTAGTTATCGCTATGTTGGAAAGCGATTTTTTTAAATCGTCGTTTTGGAAACAAAAAAGCCTCCTAGGACCATCAAACTTGACACCCTTAAAACTGCCGCTAGGGGAATTTCGACTCGGCCATTCGCTAGGGAATTCATCTGGCTTTCAGGAACCACTTGAACCATCTTCATATCTCAACTTGGGTCGGAGTAATCGCTAAGTTTAGGTGTTAACAGGAAATCATCGATATCTCAACTGTCTATAATTGAAAACTGCCGCTAGGGGAAATTTCGACTGGGCCGTTCGGTAGGGAATCCCTCAGGGACCCAGGAACCACCTGAACCAACTTCATATATCAACTTGGGTCGTAGTTATCGCTATGTTGGAAAGCGATTTTTTTAAATCGTCGTTTTGGAAACAAAAAAGCCTCCTAGGACCATCAAACTTGACACCCTTAAAACTGCCGCTAGGGGAATTTCGACTCGGCCATTCGCTAGGGAATTCATCTGGCTTTCAGGAACCACTTGAACCATCTTCATATCTCAACTTGGGTCGGAGTAATCGCTAAGTTTAGGTGTTAACAGGAAATCATCGATATCTCAACTGTCTATAATTGAAAACTGCCGCTAGGGGAAATTTCGACTGGGCCGTTCGGTAGGGAATCCCTCAGGGACCCAGGAACCACCTGAACCAACTTCATATATCAACTTGGGTCGTAGTTATCGCTATGTTGGAAAGCGATTTTTTTAAATCGTCGTTTTGGAAACAAAAAAGCCTCCTAGGACCATCAAACTTGACACCCTTAAAACTGCCGCTAGGGGAATTTCGACTCGGCCATTCGCTAGGGAATTCATCTGGCTTTCAGGAACCACTTGAACCATCTTCATATCTCAACTTGGGTCGGAGTAATCGCTAAGTTTAGGTGTTAACAGGAAATCATCGATATCTCAACTGTCTATAATTGAAAACTGCCGCTAGGGGAAATTTCGACTGGGCCGTTCGGTAGGGAATCCCTCAGGGACCCAGGAACCACCTGAACCAACTTCATATATCAACTTGGGTCGTAGTTATCGCTATGTTGGAAAGCGATTTTTTTAAATCGTCGTTTTGGAAACAAAAAAGCCTCCTAGGACCATCAAACTTGACACCCTTAAAACTGCCGCTAGGGGAATTTCGACTCGGCCATTCGCTAGGGAATTCATCTGGCTTTCAGGAACCACTTGAACCATCTTCATATCTCAACTTGGGTCGGAGTAATCGCTAAGTTTAGGTGTTAACAGGAAATCATCGATATCTCAACTGTCTATAATTGAAAACTGCCGCTAGGGGAAATTTCGACTGGGCCGTTCGGTAGGGAATCCCTCAGGGACCCAGGAACCACCTGAACCAACTTCATATATCAACTTGGGTCGTAGTTATCGCTATGTTGGAAAGCGATTTTTTTAAATCGTCGTTTTGGAAACAAAAAAGCCTCCTAGGACCATCAAACTTGACACCCTTAAAACTGCCGCTAGGGGAATTTCGACTCGGCCATTCGCTAGGGAATTCATCTGGCTTTCAGGAACCACTTGAACCATCTTCATATCTCAACTTGGGTCGGAGTAATCGCTAAGTTTAGGTGTTAACAGGAAATCATCGATATCTCAACTGTCTATAATTGAAAACTGCCGCTAGGGGAAATTTCGACTGGGCCGTTCGGTAGGGAATCCCTCAGGGACCCAGGAACCACCTGAACCAACTTCATATATCAACTTGGGTCGTAGTTATCGCTATGTTGGAAAGCGATTTTTTTAAATCGTCGTTTTGGAAACAAAAAAGCCTCCTAGGACCATCAAACTTGACACCCTTAAAACTGCCGCTAGGGGAATTTCGACTCGGCCATTCGCTAGGGAATTCATCTGGCTTTCAGGAACCACTTGAACCATCTTCATATCTCAACTTGGGTCGGAGTAATCGCTAAGTTTAGGTGTTAACAGGAAATCATCGATATCTCAACTGTCTATAATTGAAAACTGCCGCTAGGGGAAATTTCGACTGGGCCGTTCGGTAGGGAATCCCTCAGGGACCCAGGAACCACCTGAACCAACTTCATATATCAACTTGGGTCGTAGTTATCGCTATGTTGGAAAGCGATTTTTTTAAATCGTCGTTTTGGAAACAAAAAAGCCTCCTAGGACCATCAAACTTGACACCCTTAAAACTGCCGCTAGGGGAATTTCGACTCGGCCATTCGCTAGGGAATTCATCTGGCTTTCAGGAACCACTTGAACCATCTTCATATCTCAACTTGGGTCGGAGTAATCGCTAAGTTTAGGTGTTAACAGGAAATCATCGATATCTCAACTGTCTATAATTGAAAACTGCCGCTAGGGGAAATTTCGACTGGGCCGTTCGGTAGGGAATCCCTCAGGGACCCAGGAACCACCTGAACCAACTTCATATATCAACTTGGGTCGTAGTTATCGCTATGTTGGAAAGCGATTTTTTTAAATCGTCGTTTTGGAAACAAAAAAGCCTCCTAGGACCATCAAACTTGACACCCTTAAAACTGCCGCTAGGGGAATTTCGACTCGGCCATTCGCTAGGGAATTCATCTGGCTTTCAGGAACCACTTGAACCATCTTCATATCTCAACTTGGGTCGGAGTAATCGCTAAGTTTAGGTGTTAACAGGAAATCATCGATATCTCAACTGTCTATAATTGAAAACTGCCGCTAGGGGAAATTTCGACTGGGCCGTTCGGTAGGGAATCCCTCAGGGACCCAGGAACCACCTGAACCAACTTCATATATCAACTTGGGTCGTAGTTATCGCTATGTTGGAAAGCGATTTTTTTAAATCGTCGTTTTGGAAACAAAAAAGCCTCCTAGGACCATCAAACTTGACACCCTTAAAACTGCCGCTAGGGGAATTTCGACTCGGCCATTCGCTAGGGAATTCATCTGGCTTTCAGGAACCACTTGAACCATCTTCATATCTCAACTTGGGTCGGAGTAATCGCTAAGTTTAGGTGTTAACAGGAAATCATCGATATCTCAACTGTCTATAATTGAAAACTGCCGCTAGGGGAAATTTCGACTGGGCCGTTCGGTAGGGAATCCCTCAGGGACCCAGGAACCACCTGAACCAACTTCATATATCAACTTGGGTCGTAGTTATCGCTATGTTGGAAAGCGATTTTTTTAAATCGTCGTTTTGGAAACAAAAAAGCCTCCTAGGACCATCAAACTTGACACCCTTAAAACTGCCGCTAGGGGAATTTCGACTCGGCCATTCGCTAGGGAATTCATCTGGCTTTCAGGAACCACTTGAACCATCTTCATATCTCAACTTGGGTCGGAGTAATCGCTAAGTTTAGGTGTTAACAGGAAATCATCGATATCTCAACTGTCTATAATTGAAAACTGCCGCTAGGGGAAATTTCGACTGGGCCGTTCGGTAGGGAATCCCTCAGGGACCCAGGAACCACCTGAACCAACTTCATATATCAACTTGGGTCGTAGTTATCGCTATGTTGGAAAGCGATTTTTTTAAATCGTCGTTTTGGAAACAAAAAAGCCTCCTAGGACCATCAAACTTGACACCCTTAAAACTGCCGCTAGGGGAATTTCGACTCGGCCATTCGCTAGGGAATTCATCTGGCTTTCAGGAACCACTTGAACCATCTTCATATCTCAACTTGGGTCGGAGTAATCGCTAAGTTTAGGTGTTAACAGGAAATCATCGATATCTCAACTGTCTATAATTGAAAACTGCCGCTAGGGGAAATTTCGACTGGGCCGTTCGGTAGGGAATCCCTCAGGGACCCAGGAACCACCTGAACCAACTTCATATATCAACTTGGGTCGTAGTTATCGCTATGTTGGAAAGCGATTTTTTTAAATCGTCGTTTTGGAAACAAAAAAGCCTCCTAGGACCATCAAACTTGACACCCTTAAAACTGCCGCTAGGGGAATTTCGACTCGGCCATTCGCTAGGGAATTCATCTGGCTTTCAGGAACCACTTGAACCATCTTCATATCTCAACTTGGGTCGGAGTAATCGCTAAGTTTAGGTGTTAACAGGAAATCATCGATATCTCAACTGTCTATAATTGAAAACTGCCGCTAGGGGAAATTTCGACTGGGCCGTTCGGTAGGGAATCCCTCAGGGACCCAGGAACCACCTGAACCAACTTCATATATCAACTTGGGTCGTAGTTATCGCTATGTTGGAAAGCGATTTTTTTAAATCGTCGTTTTGGAAACAAAAAAGCCTCCTAGGACCATCAAACTTGACACCCTTAAAACTGCCGCTAGGGGAATTTCGACTCGGCCATTCGCTAGGGAATTCATCTGGCTTTCAGGAACCACTTGAACCATCTTCATATCTCAACTTGGGTCGGAGTAATCGCTAAGTTTAGGTGTTAACAGGAAATCATCGATATCTCAACTGTCTATAATTGAAAACTGCCGCTAGGGGAAATTTCGACTGGGCCGTTCGGTAGGGAATCCCTCAGGGACCCAGGAACCACCTGAACCAACTTCATATATCAACTTGGGTCGTAGTTATCGCTATGTTGGAAAGCGATTTTTTTAAATCGTCGTTTTGGAAACAAAAAAGCCTCCTAGGACCATCAAACTTGACACCCTTAAAACTGCCGCTAGGGGAATTTCGACTCGGCCATTCGCTAGGGAATTCATCTGGCTTTCAGGAACCACTTGAACCATCTTCATATCTCAACTTGGGTCGGAGTAATCGCTAAGTTTAGGTGTTAACAGGAAATCATCGATATCTCAACTGTCTATAATTGAAAACTGCCGCTAGGGGAAATTTCGACTGGGCCGTTCGGTAGGGAATCCCTCAGGGACCCAGGAACCACCTGAACCAACTTCATATATCAACTTGGGTCGTAGTTATCGCTATGTTGGAAAGCGATTTTTTTAAATCGTCGTTTTGGAAACAAAAAAGCCTCCTAGGACCATCAAACTTGACACCCTTAAAACTGCCGCTAGGGGAATTTCGACTCGGCCATTCGCTAGGGAATTCATCTGGCTTTCAGGAACCACTTGAACCATCTTCATATCTCAACTTGGGTCGGAGTAATCGCTAAGTTTAGGTGTTAACAGGAAATCATCGATATCTCAACTGTCTATAATTGAAAACTGCCGCTAGGGGAAATTTCGACTGGGCCGTTCGGTAGGGAATCCCTCAGGGACCCAGGAACCACCTGAACCAACTTCATATATCAACTTGGGTCGTAGTTATCGCTATGTTGGAAAGCGATTTTTTTAAATCGTCGTTTTGGAAACAAAAAAGCCTCCTAGGACCATCAAACTTGACACCCTTAAAACTGCCGCTAGGGGAATTCTCGACTCGGCCATTCGCTAGGGAATTCATCTGGCTTTCAGGAACCACTTGAACCATCTTCATATCTCAACTTGGGTCGGAGTAATCGCTAAGTTTAGGTGTTAACAGGAAATCATCGATATCTCAACTGTCTATAATTGAAAACTGCCGCTAGGGGAAATTTCGACTGGGCCGTTCGGTAGGGAATCCCTCAGGGACCCAGGAACCACCTGAACCAACTTCATATATCAACTTGGGTCGTAGTTATCGCTATGTTGGAAAGCGATTTTTTTAAATCGTCGTTTTGGAAACAAAAAAGCCTCCTAGGACCATCAAACTTGACACCCTTAAAACTGCCGCTAGGGGAATTTCGACTCGGCCATTCGCTAGGGAATTCATCTGGCTTTCAGGAACCACTTGAACCATCTTCATATCTCAACTTGGGTCGGAGTAATCGCTAAGTTTAGGTGTTAACAGGAAATCATCGATATCTCAACTGTCTATAATTGAAAACTGCCGCTAGGGGAAATTTCGACTGGGCCGTTCGGTAGGGAATCCCTCAGGGACCCAGGAACCACCTGAACCAACTTCATATATCAACTTGGGTCGTAGTTATCGCTATGTTGGAAAGCGATTTTTTTAAATCGTCGTTTTGGAAACAAAAAAGCCTCCTAGGACCATCAAACTTGACACCCTTAAAACTGCCGCTAGGGGAATTTCGACTCGGCCATTCGCTAGGGAATTCATCTGGCTTTCAGGAACCACTTGAACCATCTTCATATCTCAACTTGGGTCGGAGTAATCGCTAAGTTTAGGTGTTAACAGGAAATCATCGATATCTCAACTGTCTATAATTGAAAACTGCCGCTAGGGGAAATTTCGACTGGGCCGTTCGGTAGGGAATCCCTCAGGGACCCAGGAACCACCTGAACCAACTTCATATATCAACTTGGGTCGTAGTTATCGCTATGTTGGAAAGCGATTTTTTTAAATCGTCGTTTTGGAAACAAAAAAGCCTCCTAGGACCATCAAACTTGACACCCTTAAAACTGCCGCTAGGGGAATTTCGACTCGGCCATTCGCTAGGGAATTCATCTGGCTTTCAGGAACCACTTGAACCATCTTCATATCTCAACTTGGGTCGGAGTAATCGCTAAGTTTAGGTGTTAACAGGAAATCATCGATATCTCAACTGTCTATAATTGAAAACTGCCGCTAGGGGAAATTTCGACTGGGCCGTTCGGTAGGGAATCCCTCAGGGACCCAGGAACCACCTGAACCAACTTCATATATCAACTTGGGTCGTAGTTATCGCTATGTTGGAAAGCGATTTTTTTAAATCGTCGTTTTGGAAACAAAAAAGCCTCCTAGGACCATCAAACTTGACACCCTTAAAACTGCCGCTAGGGGAATTTCGACTCGGCCATTCGCTAGGGAATTCATCTGGCTTTCAGGAACCACTTGAACCATCTTCATATCTCAACTTGGGTCGGAGTAATCGCTAAGTTTAGGTGTTAACAGGAAATCATCGATATCTCAACTGTCTATAATTGAAAACTGCCGCTAGGGGAAATTTCGACTGGGCCGTTCGGTAGGGAATCCCTCAGGGACCCAGGAACCACCTGAACCAACTTCATATATCAACTTGGGTCGTAGTTATCGCTATGTTGGAAAGCGATTTTTTTAAATCGTCGTTTTGGAAACAAAAAAGCCTCCTAGGACCATCAAACTTGACACCCTTAAAACTGCCGCTAGGGGAATTTCGACTCGGCCATTCGCTAGGGAATTCATCTGGCTTTCAGGAACCACTTGAACCATCTTCATATCTCAACTTGGGTCGGAGTAATCGCTAAGTTTAGGTGTTAACAGGAAATCATCGATATCTCAACTGTCTATAATTGAAAACTGCCGCTAGGGGAAATTTCGACTGGGCCGTTCGGTAGGGAATCCCTCAGGGACCCAGGAACCACCTGAACCAACTTCATATATCAACTTGGGTCGTAGTTATCGCTATGTTGGAAAGCGATTTTTTTAAATCGTCGTTTTGGAAACAAAAAAGCCTCCTAGGACCATCAAACTTGACACCCTTAAAACTGCCGCTAGGGGAATTTCGACTCGGCCATTCGCTAGGGAATTCATCTGGCTTTCAGGAACCACTTGAACCATCTTCATATCTCAACTTGGGTCGGAGTAATCGCTAAGTTTAGGTGTTAACAGGAAATCATCGATATCTCAACTGTCTATAATTGAAAACTGCCGCTAGGGGAAATTTCGACTGGGCCGTTCGGTAGGGAATCCCTCAGGGACCCAGGAACCACCTGAACCAACTTCATATATCAACTTGGGTCGTAGTTATCGCTATGTTGGAAAGCGATTTTTTTAAATCGTCGTTTTGGAAACAAAAAAGCCTCCTAGGACCATCAAACTTGACACCCTTAAAACTGCCGCTAGGGGAATTTCGACTCGGCCATTCGCTAGGGAATTCATCTGGCTTTCAGGAACCACTTGAACCATCTTCATATCTCAACTTGGGTCGGAGTAATCGCTAAGTTTAGGTGTTAACAGGAAATCATCGATATCTCAACTGTCTATAATTGAAAACTGCCGCTAGGGGAAATTTCGACTGGGCCGTTCGGTAGGGAATCCCTCAGGGACCCAGGAACCACCTGAACCAACTTCATATATCAACTTGGGTCGTAGTTATCGCTATGTTGGAAAGCGATTTTTTTAAATCGTCGTTTTGGAAACAAAAAAGCCTCCTAGGACCATCAAACTTGACACCCTTAAAACTGCCGCTAGGGGAATTTCGACTCGGCCATTCGCTAGGGAATTCATCTGGCTTTCAGGAACCACTTGAACCATCTTCATATCTCAACTTGGGTCGGAGTAATCGCTAAGTTTAGGTGTTAACAGGAAATCATCGATATCTCAACTGTCTATAATTGAAAACTGCCGCTAGGGGAAATTTCGACTGGGCCGTTCGGTAGGGAATCCCTCAGGGACCCAGGAACCACCTGAACCAACTTCATATATCAACTTGGGTCGTAGTTATCGCTATGTTGGAAAGCGATTTTTTTAAATCGTCGTTTTGGAAACAAAAAAGCATCCTAGGACCATCAAACTTGACACCCTTAAAACTGCCGCTAGGGGAATTTCGACTCGGCCATTCGCTAGGGAATTCATCTGGCTTTCAGGAACCACTTGAACCATCTTCATATCTCAACTTGGGTCGGAGTAATCGCTAAGTTTAGGTGTTAACAGGAAATCATCGATATCTCAACTGTCTATAATTGAAAACTGCCGCTAGGGGAAATTTCGACTGGGCCGTTCGGTAGGGAATCCCTCAGGGACCCAGGAACCACCTGAACCAACTTCATATATCAACTTGGGTCGTAGTTATCGCTATGTTGGAAAGCGATTTTTTTAAATCGTCGTTTTGGAAACAAAAAAGCCTCCTAGGACCATCAAACTTGACACCCTTAAAACTGCCGCTAGGGGAATTTCGACTCGGCCATTCGCTAGGGAATTCATCTGGCTTTCAGGAACCACTTGAACCATCTTCATATCTCAACTTGGGTCGGAGTAATCGCTAAGTTTAGGTGTTAACAGGAAATCATCGATATCTCAACTGTCTATAATTGAAAACTGCCGCTAGGGGAAATTTCGACTGGGCCGTTCGGTAGGGAATCCCTCAGGGACCCAGGAACCACCTGAACCAACTTCATATATCAACTTGGGTCGTAGTTATCGCTATGTTGGAAAGCGATTTTTTTAAATCGTCGTTTTGGAAACAAAAAAGCCTCCTAGGACCATCAAACTTGACACCCTTAAAACTGCCGCTAGGGGAATTTCGACTCGGCCATTCGCTAGGGAATTCATCTGGCTTTCAGGAACCACTTGAACCATCTTCATATCTCAACTTGGGTCGGAGTAATCGCTAAGTTTAGGTGTTAACAGGAAATCATCGATATCTCAACTGTCTATAATTGAAAACTGCCGCTAGGGGAAATTTCGACTGGGCCGTTCGGTAGGGAATCCCTCAGGGACCCAGGAACCACCTGAACCAACTTCATATATCAACTTGGGTCGTAGTTATCGCTATGTTGGAAAGCGATTTTTTTAAATCGTCGTTTTGGAAACAAAAAAGCCTCCTAGGACCATCAAACTTGACACCCTTAAAACTGCCGCTAGGGGAATTTCGACTCGGCCATTCGCTAGGGAATTCATCTGGCTTTCAGGAACCACTTGAACCATCTTCATATCTCAACTTGGGTCGGAGTAATCGCTAAGTTTAGGTGTTAACAGGAAATCATCGATATCTCAACTGTCTATAATTGAAAACTGCCGCTAGGGGAAATTTCGACTGGGCCGTTCGGTAGGGAATCCCTCAGGGACCCAGGAACCACCTGAACCAACTTCATATATCAACTTGGGTCGTAGTTATCGCTATGTTGGAAAGCGATTTTTTTAAATCGTCGTTTTGGAAACAAAAAAGCCTCCTAGGACCATCAAACTTGACACCCTTAAAACTGCCGCTAGGGGAATTTCGACTCGGCCATTCGCTAGGGAATTCATCTGGCTTTCAGGAACCACTTGAACCATCTTCATATCTCAACTTGGGTCGGAGTAATCGCTAAGTTTAGGTGTTAACAGGAAATCATCGATATCTCAACTGTCTATAATTGAAAACTGCCGCTAGGGGAAATTTCGACTGGGCCGTTCGGTAGGGAATCCCTCAGGGACCCAGGAACCACCTGAACCAACTTCATATATCAACTTGGGTCGTAGTTATCGCTATGTTGGAAAGCGATTTTTTTAAATCGTCGTTTTGGAAACAAAAAAGCCTCCTAGGACCATCAAACTTGACACCCTTAAAACTGCCGCTAGGGGAATTTCGACTCGGCCATTCGCTAGGGAATTCATCTGGCTTTCAGGAACCACTTGAACCATCTTCATATCTCAACTTGGGTCGGAGTAATCGCTAAGTTTAGGTGTTAACAGGAAATCATCGATATCTCAACTGTCTATAATTGAAAACTGCCGCTAGGGGAAATTTCGACTGGGCCGTTCGGTAGGGAATCCCTCAGGGACCCAGGAACCACCTGAACCAACTTCATATATCAACTTGGGTCGTAGTTATCGCTATGTTGGAAAGCGATTTTTTTAAATCGTCGTTTTGGAAACAAAAAAGCCTCCTAGGACCATCAAACTTGACACCCTTAAAACTGCCGCTAGGGGAATTTCGACTCGGCCATTCGCTAGGGAATTCATCTGGCTTTCAGGAACCACTTGAACCATCTTCATATCTCAACTTGGGTCGGAGTAATCGCTAAGTTTAGGTGTTAACAGGAAATCATCGATATCTCAACTGTCTATAATTGAAAACTGCCGCTAGGGGAAATTTCGACTGGGCCGTTCGGTAGGGAATCCCTCAGGGACCCAGGAACCACCTGAACCAACTTCATATATCAACTTGGGTCGTAGTTATCGCTATGTTGGAAAGCGATTTTTTTAAATCGTCGTTTTGGAAACAAAAAAGCCTCCTAGGACCATCAAACTTGACACCCTTAAAACTGCCGCTAGGGGAATTTCGACTCGGCCATTCGCTAGGGAATTCATCTGGCTTTCAGGAACCACTTGAACCATCTTCATATCTCAACTTGGGTCGGAGTAATCGCTAAGTTTAGGTGTTAACAGGAAATCATCGATATCTCAACTGTCTATAATTGAAAACTGCCGCTAGGGGAAATTTCGACTGGGCCGTTCGGTAGGGAATCCCTCAGGGACCCAGGAACCACCTGAACCAACTTCATATATCAACTTGGGTCGTAGTTATCGCTATGTTGGAAAGCGATTTTTTTAAATCGTCGTTTTGGAAACAAAAAAGCCTCCTAGGACCATCAAACTTGACACCCTTAAAACTGCCGCTAGGGGAATTTCGACTCGGCCATTCGCTAGGGAATTCATCTGGCTTTCAGGAACCACTTGAACCATCTTCATATCTCAACTTGGGTCGGAGTAATCGCTAAGTTTAGGTGTTAACAGGAAATCATCGATATCTCAACTGTCTATAATTGAAAACTGCCGCTAGGGGAAATTTCGACTGGGCCGTTCGGTAGGGAATCCCTCAGGGACCCAGGAACCACCTGAACCAACTTCATATATCAACTTGGGTCGTAGTTATCGCTATGTTGGAAAGCGATTTTTTTAAATCGTCGTTTTGGAAACAAAAAAGCCTCCTAGGACCATCAAACTTGACACCCTTAAAACTGCCGCTAGGGGAATTTCGACTCGGCCATTCGCTAGGGAATTCATCTGGCTTTCAGGAACCACTTGAACCATCTTCATATCTCAACTTGGGTCGGAGTAATCGCTAAGTTTAGGTGTTAACAGGAAATCATCGATATCTCAACTGTCTATAATTGAAAACTGCCGCTAGGGGAAATTTCGACTGGGCCGTTCGGTAGGGAATCCCTCAGGGACCCAGGAACCACCTGAACCAACTTCATATATCAACTTGGGTCGTAGTTATCGCTATGTTGGAAAGCGATTTTTTTAAATCGTCGTTTTGGAAACAAAAAAGCCTCCTAGGACCATCAAACTTGACACCCTTAAAACTGCCGCTAGGGGAATTTCGACTCGGCCATTCGCTAGGGAATTCATCTGGCTTTCAGGAACCACTTGAACCATCTTCATATCTCAACTTGGGTCGGAGTAATCGCTAAGTTTAGGTGTTAACAGGAAATCATCGATATCTCAACTGTCTATAATTGAAAACTGCCGCTAGGGGAAATTTCGACTGGGCCGTTCGGTAGGGAATCCCTCAGGGACCCAGGAACCACCTGAACCAACTTCATATATCAACTTGGGTCGTAGTTATCGCTATGTTGGAAAGCGATTTTTTTAAATCGTCGTTTTGGAAACAAAAAAGCCTCCTAGGACCATCAAACTTGACACCCTTAAAACTGCCGCTAGGGGAATTTCGACTCGGCCATTCGCTAGGGAATTCATCTGGCTTTCAGGAACCACTTGAACCATCTTCATATCTCAACTTGGGTCGGAGTAATCGCTAAGTTTAGGTGTTAACAGGAAATCATCGATATCTCAACTGTCTATAATTGAAAACTGCCGCTAGGGGAAATTTCGACTGGGCCGTTCGGTAGGGAATCCCTCAGGGACCCAGGAACCACCTGAACCAACTTCATATATCAACTTGGGTCGTAGTTATCGCTATGTTGGAAAGCGATTTTTTTAAATCGTCGTTTTGGAAACAAAAAAGCCTCCTAGGACCATCAAACTTGACACCCTTAAAACTGCCGCTAGGGGAATTTCGACTCGGCCATTCGCTAGGGAATTCATCTGGCTTTCAGGAACCACTTGAACCATCTTCATATCTCAACTTGGGTCGGAGTAATCGCTAAGTTTAGGTGTTAACAGGAAATCATCGATATCTCAACTGTCTATAATTGAAAACTGCCGCTAGGGGAAATTTCGACTGGGCCGTTCGGTAGGGAATCCCTCAGGGACCCAGGAACCACCTGAACCAACTTCATATATCAACTTGGGTCGTAGTTATCGCTATGTTGGAAAGCGATTTTTTTAAATCGTCGTTTTGGAAACAAAAAAGCCTCCTAGGACCATCAAACTTGACACCCTTAAAACTGCCGCTAGGGGAATTTCGACTCGGCCATTCGCTAGGGAATTCATCTGGCTTTCAGGAACCACTTGAACCATCTTCATATCTCAACTTGGGTCGGAGTAATCGCTAAGTTTAGGTGTTAACAGGAAATCATCGATATCTCAACTGTCTATAATTGAAAACTGCCGCTAGGGGAAATTTCGACTGGGCCGTTCGGTAGGGAATCCCTCAGGGACCCAGGAACCACCTGAACCAACTTCATATATCAACTTGGGTCGTAGTTATCGCTATGTTGGAAAGCGATTTTTTTAAATCGTCGTTTTGGAAACAAAAAAGCCTCCTAGGACCATCAAACTTGACACCCTTAAAACTGCCGCTAGGGGAATTTCGACTCGGCCATTCGCTAGGGAATTCATCTGGCTTTCAGGAACCACTTGAACCATCTTCATATCTCAACTTGGGTCGGAGTAATCGCTAAGTTTAGGTGTTAACAGGAAATCATCGATATCTCAACTGTCTATAATTGAAAACTGCCGCTAGGGGAAATTTCGACTGGGCCGTTCGGTAGGGAATCCCTCAGGGACCCAGGAACCACCTGAACCAACTTCATATATCAACTTGGGTCGTAGTTATCGCTATGTTGGAAAGCGATTTTTTTAAATCGTCGTTTTGGAAACAAAAAAGCCTCCTAGGACCATCAAACTTGACACCCTTAAAACTGCCGCTAGGGGAATTTCGACTCGGCCATTCGCTAGGGAATTCATCTGGCTTTCAGGAACCACTTGAACCATCTTCATATCTCAACTTGGGTCGGAGTAATCGCTAAGTTTAGGTGTTAACAGGAAATCATCGATATCTCAACTGTCTATAATTGAAAACTGCCGCTAGGGGAAATTTCGACTGGGCCGTTCGGTAGGGAATCCCTCAGGGACCCAGGAACCACCTGAACCAACTTCATATATCAACTTGGGTCGTAGTTATCGCTATGTTGGAAAGCGATTTTTTTAAATCGTCGTTTTGGAAACAAAAAAGCCTCCTAGGACCATCAAACTTGACACCCTTAAAACTGCCGCTAGGGGAATTTCGACTCGGCCATTCGCTAGGGAATTCATCTGGCTTTCAGGAACCACTTGAACCATCTTCATATCTCAACTTGGGTCGGAGTAATCGCTAAGTTTAGGTGTTAACAGGAAATCATCGATATCTCAACTGTCTATAATTGAAAACTGCCGCTAGGGGAAATTTCGACTGGGCCGTTCGGTAGGGAATCCCTCAGGGACCCAGGAACCACCTGAACCAACTTCATATATCAACTTGGGTCGTAGTTATCGCTATGTTGGAAAGCGATTTTTTTAAATCGTCGTTTTGGAAACAAAAAAGCCTCCTAGGACCATCAAACTTGACACCCTTAAAACTGCCGCTAGGGGAATTTCGACTCGGCCATTCGCTAGGGAATTCATCTGGCTTTCAGGAACCACTTGAACCATCTTCATATCTCAACTTGGGTCGGAGTAATCGCTAAGTTTAGGTGTTAACAGGAAATCATCGATATCTCAACTGTCTATAATTGAAAACTGCCGCTAGGGGAAATTTCGACTGGGCCGTTCGGTAGGGAATCCCTCAGGGACCCAGGAACCACCTGAACCAACTTCATATATCAACTTGGGTCGTAGTTATCGCTATGTTGGAAAGCGATTTTTTTAAATCGTCGTTTTGGAAACAAAAAAGCCTCCTAGGACCATCAAACTTGACACCCTTAAAACTGCCGCTAGGGGAATTTCGACTCGGCCATTCGCTAGGGAATTCATCTGGCTTTCAGGAACCACTTGAACCATCTTCATATCTCAACTTGGGTCGGAGTAATCGCTAAGTTTAGGTGTTAACAGGAAATCATCGATATCTCAACTGTCTATAATTGAAAACTGCCGCTAGGGGAAATTTCGACTGGGCCGTTCGGTAGGGAATCCCTCAGGGACCCAGGAACCACCTGAACCAACTTCATATATCAACTTGGGTCGTAGTTATCGCTATGTTGGAAAGCGATTTTTTTAAATCGTCGTTTTGGAAACAAAAAAGCCTCCTAGGACCATCAAACTTGACACCCTTAAAACTGCCGCTAGGGGAATTTCGACTCGGCCATTCGCTAGGGAATTCATCTGGCTTTCAGGAACCACTTGAACCATCTTCATATCTCAACTTGGGTCGGAGTAATCGCTAAGTTTAGGTGTTAACAGGAAATCATCGATATCTCAACTGTCTATAATTGAAAACTGCCGCTAGGGGAAATTTCGACTGGGCCGTTCGGTAGGGAATCCCTCAGGGACCCAGGAACCACCTGAACCAACTTCATATATCAACTTGGGTCGTAGTTATCGCTATGTTGGAAAGCGATTTTTTTAAATCGTCGTTTTGGAAACAAAAAAGCCTCCTAGGACCATCAAACTTGACACCCTTAAAACTGCCGCTAGGGGAATTTCGACTCGGCCATTCGCTAGGGAATTCATCTGGCTTTCAGGAACCACTTGAACCATCTTCATATCTCAACTTGGGTCGGAGTAATCGCTAAGTTTAGGTGTTAACAGGAAATCATCGATATCTCAACTGTCTATAATTGAAAACTGCCGCTAGGGGAAATTTCGACTGGGCCGTTCGGTAGGGAATCCCTCAGGGACCCAGGAACCACCTGAACCAACTTCATATATCAACTTGGGTCGTAGTTATCGCTATGTTGGAAAGCGATTTTTTTAAATCGTCGTTTTGGAAACAAAAAAGCCTCCTAGGACCATCAAACTTGACACCCTTAAAACTGCCGCTAGGGGAATTTCGACTCGGCCATTCGCTAGGGAATTCATCTGGCTTTCAGGAACCACTTGAACCATCTTCATATCTCAACTTGGGTCGGAGTAATCGCTAAGTTTAGGTGTTAACAGGAAATCATCGATATCTCAACTGTCTATAATTGAAAACTGCCGCTAGGGGAAATTTCGACTGGGCCGTTCGGTAGGGAATCCCTCAGGGACCCAGGAACCACCTGAACCAACTTCATATATCAACTTGGGTCGTAGTTATCGCTATGTTGGAAAGCGATTTTTTTAAATCGTCGTTTTGGAAACAAAAAAGCCTCCTAGGACCATCAAACTTGACACCCTTAAAACTGCCGCTAGGGGAATTTCGACTCGGCCATTCGCTAGGGAATTCATCTGGCTTTCAGGAACCACTTGAACCATCTTCATATCTCAACTTGGGTCGGAGTAATCGCTAAGTTTAGGTGTTAACAGGAAATCATCGATATCTCAACTGTCTATAATTGAAAACTGCCGCTAGGGGAAATTTCGACTGGGCCGTTCGGTAGGGAATCCCTCAGGGACCCAGGAACCACCTGAACCAACTTCATATATCAACTTGGGTCGTAGTTATCGCTATGTTGGAAAGCGATTTTTTTAAATCGTCGTTTTGGAAACAAAAAAGCCTCCTAGGACCATCAAACTTGACACCCTTAAAACTGCCGCTAGGGGAATTTCGACTCGGCCATTCGCTAGGGAATTCATCTGGCTTTCAGGAACCACTTGAACCATCTTCATATCTCAACTTGGGTCGGAGTAATCGCTAAGTTTAGGTGTTAACAGGAAATCATCGATATCTCAACTGTCTATAATTGAAAACTGCCGCTAGGGGAAATTTCGACTGGGCCGTTCGGTAGGGAATCCCTCAGGGACCCAGGAACCACCTGAACCAACTTCATATATCAACTTGGGTCGTAGTTATCGCTATGTTGGAAAGCGATTTTTTTAAATCGTCGTTTTGGAAACAAAAAAGCCTCCTAGGACCATCAAACTTGACACCCTTAAAACTGCCGCTAGGGGAATTTCGACTCGGCCATTCGCTAGGGAATTCATCTGGCTTTCAGGAACCACTTGAACCATCTTCATATCTCAACTTGGGTCGGAGTAATCGCTAAGTTTAGGTGTTAACAGGAAATCATCGATATCTCAACTGTCTATAATTGAAAACTGCCGCTAGGGGAAATTTCGACTGGGCCGTTCGGTAGGGAATCCCTCAGGGACCCAGGAACCACCTGAACCAACTTCATATATCAACTTGGGTCGTAGTTATCGCTATGTTGGAAAGCGATTTTTTTAAATCGTCGTTTTGGAAACAAAAAAGCCTCCTAGGACCATCAAACTTGACACCCTTAAAACTGCCGCTAGGGGAATTTCGACTCGGCCATTCGCTAGGGAATTCATCTGGCTTTCAGGAACCACTTGAACCATCTTCATATCTCAACTTGGGTCGGAGTAATCGCTAAGTTTAGGTGTTAACAGGAAATCATCGATATCTCAACTGTCTATAATTGAAAACTGCCGCTAGGGGAAATTTCGACTGGGCCGTTCGGTAGGGAATCCCTCAGGGACCCAGGAACCACCTGAACCAACTTCATATATCAACTTGGGTCGTAGTTATCGCTATGTTGGAAAGCGATTTTTTTAAATCGTCGTTTTGGAAACAAAAAAGCCTCCTAGGACCATCAAACTTGACACCCTTAAAACTGCCGCTAGGGGAATTTCGACTCGGCCATTCGCTAGGGAATTCATCTGGCTTTCAGGAACCACTTGAACCATCTTCATATCTCAACTTGGGTCGGAGTAATCGCTAAGTTTAGGTGTTAACAGGAAATCATCGATATCTCAACTGTCTATAATTGAAAACTGCCGCTAGGGGAAATTTCGACTGGGCCGTTCGGTAGGGAATCCCTCAGGGACCCAGGAACCACCTGAACCAACTTCATATATCAACTTGGGTCGTAGTTATCGCTATGTTGGAAAGCGATTTTTTTAAATCGTCGTTTTGGAAACAAAAAAGCCTCCTAGGACCATCAAACTTGACACCCTTAAAACTGCCGCTAGGGGAATTTCGACTCGGCCATTCGCTAGGGAATTCATCTGGCTTTCAGGAACCACTTGAACCATCTTCATATCTCAACTTGGGTCGGAGTAATCGCTAAGTTTAGGTGTTAACAGGAAATCATCGATATCTCAACTGTCTATAATTGAAAACTGCCGCTAGGGGAAATTTCGACTGGGCCGTTCGGTAGGGAATCCCTCAGGGACCCAGGAACCACCTGAACCAACTTCATATATCAACTTGGGTCGTAGTTATCGCTATGTTGGAAAGCGATTTTTTTAAATCGTCGTTTTGGAAACAAAAAAGCCTCCTAGGACCATCAAACTTGACACCCTTAAAACTGCCGCTAGGGGAATTTCGACTCGGCCATTCGCTAGGGAATTCATCTGGCTTTCAGGAACCACTTGAACCATCTTCATATCTCAACTTGGGTCGGAGTAATCGCTAAGTTTAGGTGTTAACAGGAAATCATCGATATCTCAACTGTCTATAATTGAAAACTGCCGCTAGGGGAAATTTCGACTGGGCCGTTCGGTAGGGAATCCCTCAGGGACCCAGGAACCACCTGAACCAACTTCATATATCAACTTGGGTCGTAGTTATCGCTATGTTGGAAAGCGATTTTTTTAAATCGTCGTTTTGGAAACAAAAAAGCCTCCTAGGACCATCAAACTTGACACCCTTAAAACTGCCGCTAGGGGAATTTCGACTCGGCCATTCGCTAGGGAATTCATCTGGCTTTCAGGAACCACTTGAACCATCTTCATATCTCAACTTGGGTCGGAGTAATCGCTAAGTTTAGGTGTTAACAGGAAATCATCGATATCTCAACTGTCTATAATTGAAAACTGCCGCTAGGGGAAATTTCGACTGGGCCGTTCGGTAGGGAATCCCTCAGGGACCCAGGAACCACCTGAACCAACTTCATATATCAACTTGGGTCGTAGTTATCGCTATGTTGGAAAGCGATTTTTTTAAATCGTCGTTTTGGAAACAAAAAAGCCTCCTAGGACCATCAAACTTGACACCCTTAAAACTGCCGCTAGGGGAATTTCGACTCGGCCATTCGCTAGGGAATTCATCTGGCTTTCAGGAACCACTTGAACCATCTTCATATCTCAACTTGGGTCGGAGTAATCGCTAAGTTTAGGTGTTAACAGGAAATCATCGATATCTCAACTGTCTATAATTGAAAACTGCCGCTAGGGGAAATTTCGACTGGGCCGTTCGGTAGGGAATCCCTCAGGGACCCAGGAACCACCTGAACCAACTTCATATATCAACTTGGGTCGTAGTTATCGCTATGTTGGAAAGCGATTTTTTTAAATCGTCGTTTTGGAAACAAAAAAGCCTCCTAGGACCATCAAACTTGACACCCTTAAAACTGCCGCTAGGGGAATTTCGACTCGGCCATTCGCTAGGGAATTCATCTGGCTTTCAGGAACCACTTGAACCATCTTCATATCTCAACTTGGGTCGGAGTAATCGCTAAGTTTAGGTGTTAACAGGAAATCATCGATATCTCAACTGTCTATAATTGAAAACTGCCGCTAGGGGAAATTTCGACTGGGCCGTTCGGTAGGGAATCCCTCAGGGACCCAGGAACCACCTGAACCAACTTCATATATCAACTTGGGTCGTAGTTATCGCTATGTTGGAAAGCGATTTTTTTAAATCGTCGTTTTGGAAACAAAAAAGCCTCCTAGGACCATCAAACTTGACACCCTTAAAACTGCCGCTAGGGGAATTTCGACTCGGCCATTCGCTAGGGAATTCATCTGGCTTTCAGGAACCACTTGAACCATCTTCATATCTCAACTTGGGTCGGAGTAATCGCTAAGTTTAGGTGTTAACAGGAAATCATCGATATCTCAACTGTCTATAATTGAAAACTGCCGCTAGGGGAAATTTCGACTGGGCCGTTCGGTAGGGAATCCCTCAGGGACCCAGGAACCACCTGAACCAACTTCATATATCAACTTGGGTCGTAGTTATCGCTATGTTGGAAAGCGATTTTTTTAAATCGTCGTTTTGGAAACAAAAAAGCCTCCTAGGACCATCAAACTTGACACCCTTAAAACTGCCGCTAGGGGAATTTCGACTCGGCCATTCGCTAGGGAATTCATCTGGCTTTCAGGAACCACTTGAACCATCTTCATATCTCAACTTGGGTCGGAGTAATCGCTAAGTTTAGGTGTTAACAGGAAATCATCGATATCTCAACTGTCTATAATTGAAAACTGCCGCTAGGGGAAATTTCGACTGGGCCGTTCGGTAGGGAATCCCTCAGGGACCCAGGAACCACCTGAACCAACTTCATATATCAACTTGGGTCGTAGTTATCGCTATGTTGGAAAGCGATTTTTTTAAATCGTCGTTTTGGAAACAAAAAAGCCTCCTAGGACCATCAAACTTGACACCCTTAAAACTGCCGCTAGGGGAATTTCGACTCGGCCATTCGCTAGGGAATTCATCTGGCTTTCAGGAACCACTTGAACCATCTTCATATCTCAACTTGGGTCGGAGTAATCGCTAAGTTTAGGTGTTAACAGGAAATCATCGATATCTCAACTGTCTATAATTGAAAACTGCCGCTAGGGGAAATTTCGACTGGGCCGTTCGGTAGGGAATCCCTCAGGGACCCAGGAACCACCTGAACCAACTTCATATATCAACTTGGGTCGTAGTTATCGCTATGTTGGAAAGCGATTTTTTTAAATCGTCGTTTTGGAAACAAAAAAGCCTCCTAGGACCATCAAACTTGACACCCTTAAAACTGCCGCTAGGGGAATTTCGACTCGGCCATTCGCTAGGGAATTCATCTGGCTTTCAGGAACCACTTGAACCATCTTCATATCTCAACTTGGGTCGGAGTAATCGCTAAGTTTAGGTGTTAACAGGAAATCATCGATATCTCAACTGTCTATAATTGAAAACTGCCGCTAGGGGAAATTTCGACTGGGCCGTTCGGTAGGGAATCCCTCAGGGACCCAGGAACCACCTGAACCAACTTCATATATCAACTTGGGTCGTAGTTATCGCTATGTTGGAAAGCGATTTTTTTAAATCGTCGTTTTGGAAACAAAAAAGCCTCCTAGGACCATCAAACTTGACACCCTTAAAACTGCCGCTAGGGGAATTTCGACTCGGCCATTCGCTAGGGAATTCATCTGGCTTTCAGGAACCACTTGAACCATCTTCATATCTCAACTTGGGTCGGAGTAATCGCTAAGTTTAGGTGTTAACAGGAAATCATCGATATCTCAACTGTCTATAATTGAAAACTGCCGCTAGGGGGAAATTTCGACTGGGGCCGTTCGGTAGGGAATCCCTCAGGGACCCAGGAACCACCTGAACCAACTTCATATATCAACTTGGGTCGTAGTTATCGCTATGTTGGAAAGCGATTTTTTTAAATCGTCGTTTTGGAAACAAAAAAAGCCTCCTAGGACCATCAAACTTGACACCCTTAAAACTGCCGCTAGGGGAATTTCGACTCGGCCATTCGCTAGGGAATTCATCTGGCTTTCAGGAACCACTTGAACCATCTTCATATCTCAACTTGGGTCGGAGTAATCGCTAAGTTTAGGTGTTAACAGGAAATCATCGATATCTCAACTGTCTATAATTGAAAACTGCCGCTAGGGGAAATTTCGACTGGGCCGTTCGGTAGGGAATCCCTCAGGGACCCAGGAACCACCTGAACCAACTTCATAT
>OW119929.1:99181812-99227367 GCA_933210815.1 Meta bourneti | reverse complement strand
TCAGAAAACCACTCGATGGATTTTAAAATCCCTTGTGGATCTCTTTAGAACGAGACAAAACATCTATCCTGCAAGTTAGAACGTGTTGCTAGCATTATTAGAGCCGGAATTACGTCTCTTTTAGGAAAAATGCGAAAAACGTGCGTTTCACGAGGAATGGAGACGATTTGCACATTTTCGTAACTTTCGTAGGCTGTAACTCCCAAACCCCTCGATGGATTTTAAAATCGCTTGGTACGATTAATCTTGGATATGCAGAGAATATGCACAGCAATTTTCAGACAAATCGTAGGAGTGGTTTGGGAGAAACGGGAATCAACCAAATTTCAGTGCATTCACGGGTCCCAATTTTAACATGGGCCCAAATGGGAAAATCCAAACCCCTCGATAGATTTTTAAATAACTCGGTACGATTACTTTGAGATATGCCCAGAATATCCCCTAAAATTTTCAGACAAATCGTACGAGCGGTTTGGGAAAAAAACGGGAAAAGTTGATTTCCCGGACCTCTGCCTTGGCAACTTTGGGAGGCCATAGCTCCCGAACTAATGAACCGATTTTAAAATGGAATGGCTCAACTTGTTCCTGGTCTCAAAAATATACGGGTCAAAAATTGGCAGACCAATCGGATAGTAAGTTCTCGAATGGTCCGCAAAAGAGTGCCGAAGTTTCGCTTTTTTCGCCGTTTAAAATTGGAAATCACTCCCCTCCGGCAGGAAAAAAATTCCCATTTAAAAACTTATCGTCCGATTTTAAAATCGCTTTGTGGATCTCTTAAGGACAATATTTATCATCTATCCTGCAAGTTAGAACGTGTTGCTAGCATTATTAGAGCCGGAATTACGTCTCTTTTAGCAAAGAGGTCGTTTCACAAGGAATGCAGACTGCACACTTCACAAAATTTTCATAGGCTGTAACGCCCAAACCCCTCGATAGATTTTTAAATAACTCGGTACGATTACTTTGGGATATGCCCAGAATATCACCTAAAATTTTCAGACAAATCGCACGAGTGGTTTGGGAAAAAACGGGAAAAGTGTATTTCCCGGACCTCTGCCTTGGCAACTTTGGGAGGCCATAGCTCCCGAACTAATGAACCGATTTTAAAATGGAATGGCTCATCTTGTTGCTGGTCTCAAAAATATACGGGACAAAAATTGGCAGACCAATCGGATAATAAGTTCTCGAATGGTCCGCAAAAGAAAGCCAAAGTTTGACTTTTTTCGCCGTTTAACATGGGAAATCACTCCCCTCCGGCGGAAAAAAATTCCCATTTAAAAACTTATCGTCCGATTTTAAAATCGCTTTGTGGATCTCTAAAGGACAATATTTATCATCTATCCTGCAAGTTAGAACGTGTTGCTAGCATTATTAGAGCCGGAATTACGTCTCTTTTAGCAAGAAGGTCGTTTCACAAGGAATGCAGACTGCACACTTTCACAAAATTTTCATAGGCTGTAACGCCCAAACCCCTCGATAGATTTTTAAATAACTCGGTACGATCACTTTGGGATATGCCCAGAATATCCCCTAAAATTTTCAGACAAATCGTACGAGTGGTTTGGGAAAAAAACGGGAAAAGTGTATTTCCCGGACCTCTGCCTTGGCAACTTTGGGAGGCCATAGCTCCCGAACTAATGAACCGATTTTAAAATGGAATGGCTCATCTTGTTGCTGGTCTCAAAAATATACGGGACAAAAATTGGCAGACCAATCGGATAATAAGTTCTCGAATGGTCCGCAAAAGAGTGCCGAAGTTTCGCTTTTTTTCGCCGTTTAACATGGGAAATCACTCCCCTCCGGCAGGAAAAAAATTCCCATTTAAAAACTTATCGTCCGATTTTAAAATCGCTTTGTGGATCTCTTAAGGACAATATTTATCATCTATCCTGCAAGTTAGAACGTGTTGCTAGCATTATTAGAGCCGGAATTACATCTCTTTTAGCAAAGAGGTCGTTTCACAAGGAATGCAGACTGCACACTTCACAAAATTTTCATAGGCTGTAACGCCCAAACCCCTCGATAGATTTTTAAATAACTCGGTACGATTACTTTGGGATATGCCCAGAATATCCCCTAAAATTTTCAGACAAATCGTAGGAGTGGTTTGGGAGAAAATGGGAATCAACCAAATTTCAGTGCAGTCCGGGGGGAAAAAAGTGATATGCTCTAAATCAAAAACCCCTCGATGGATTTTAAAATCGCTTTGTACGATTAATCTTGGACATACAGAGAATATGCACAGCAATTTTCAGACAAATCGTAGGAGTGGTTTGGGAGAAAATGGGAATCAACCAAATTTTGGTTGATTTGCTCTAACTCAAAAACCACTCGATGGATTTTAAAATCCCTTTGTGGATCTCTTTAGAACGAGACAAAACATCTATCCTGCAAGTTAGAACGTGTTGCTAGCATTATTAGAGCCGGAATTACGTCTCTTTTAGGAAAAATGCGAAAAACGTGCGTTTCACGACGAATGGAGACGATTTGCACATTTTCGTAATTTTCGTAGGCTGTAACTCCCAAACCCCTCGATGGATTTTAAAATCGCTTGGTACGATTAATGATTGATATACAGAGAATATGCACAGCAATTTTCAGACAAATCGTAGGAGTGGTTTGGGAGAAAATGGGAATCAACCAAATTTGGTTGATTTGCTCTAACTCAAAAACCACTCGATGGATTTTAAAATCCCTTTGTGGATCTCTTTAGAACGAGACAAAACATCTATCCTGCAAGTTAGAACGTGTTGCTAGCATTATTAGAGCCGGAATTACGTCTCTTTTAGGAAAAATGCGAAAAACGTGCGTTTCACGAGGAATGGAGACGATTTGCACATTTTCGTAACTTTCGTAGGCTGTAACTCCCAAACCCCTCGATGGATTTTAAAATCGCTTGGTACGATTAATCTTGGATATGCAGAGAATATGCACAGCAATTTTCAGACAAATCGTAGGAGTGGTTTGGGAGAAACGGGAATCAACCAAATTTCAGTGCATTCACGGGTCCCAATTTTAACATGGGCCCAAATGGGAAAATCCAAACCCCCTCGATAGATTTTTAAATAACTCGGTACGATTACTTTGAGATATGCCCAGAATATCCCCTAAAATTTTCAGACAAATCGTACGAGCGGTTTGGGAAAAAAACGGGGAAAAGTTGATTTCCCGGACCTCTGCCTTGGCAACTTTGGGAGGCCATAGCTCCCGAACTAATGAACCGATTTTAAAATGGAATGGCTCAACTTGTTCCTGGTCTCAAAAATATACGGGTCAAAAATTGGCAGACCAATCGGATAGTAAGTTCTCGAATGGTCCGCAAAAGAGTGCCGAAGTTTCGCTTTTTTCGCCGTTTAACATGGGAAATCACTCCCCTCCGGCAGGAAAAAAATTCCCATTTAAAAACTTATCGTCCGATTTTAAAATCGCTTTGTGGATCTCTTAAGGACAATATTTATCATCTATCCTGCAAGTTAGAACGTGTTGCTAGCATTATTAGAGCCGGAATTACGTCTCTTTTAGCAAAGAGGTCGTTTCACAAGGAATGCAGACTGCACACTTCACAAAATTTTCATAGGCTGTAACGCCCAAACCCCTCGATAGATTTTTAAATAACTCGGTACGATTACTTTGGGATATGCCCAGAATATCACCTAAAATTTTCAGACAAATCGCACGAGTGGTTTGGGAAAAAACGGGAAAAGTGTATTTCCCGGACCTCTGCCTTGGCAACTTTGGGAGGCCATAGCTCCCGAACTAATGAACCGATTTTAAAATGGAATGGCTCATCTTGTTGCTGGTCTCAAAAATATACGGGACAAAAATTGGCAGACCAATCGGATAATAAGTTCTCGAATGGTCCGCAAAAGAAAGCCAAAGTTTGACTTTTTTCGCCGTTTAACATGGGAAATCACTCCCCTCCGGCGGGAAAAAAATTCCCATTTAAAAACTTATCGTCCGATTTTAAAATCGCTTTGTGGATCTCTAAAGGACAATATTTATCATCTATCCTGCAAGTTAGAACGTGTTGCTAGCATTATTAGAGCCGGAATTACGTCTCTTTTAGCAAGAAGGTCGTTTCAACAAGGAATGCAGACTGCACACTTCACAAAATTTTCATAGGCTGTAACGCCCAAACCCCTCGATAGATTTTTAAATAACTCGGTACGATCACTTTGGGATATGCCCAGAATATCCCCTAAAATTTTCAGACAAATCGTACGAGTGGTTTGGGAAAAAACGGGAAAAGTGTATTTCCCGGACCTCTGCCTTGGCAACTTTGGGAGGCCATAGCTCCCGAACTAATGAACCGATTTTAAAATGGAATGGCTCATCTTGTTGCTGGTCTCAAAAATATACGGGACAAAAATTGGCAGACCAATCGGATAATAAGTTCTCGAATGGTCCGCAAAAGAGTGCCGAAGTTTCGCTTTTTTCGCCGTTTAACATGGGAAATCACTCCCCTCCGGCAGGAAAAAAATTCCCATTTAAAAACTTATCGTCCGATTTTAAAATCGCTTTGTGGATCTCTTAAGGACAATATTTATCATCTATCCTGCAAGTTAGAACGTGTTGCTAGCATTATTAGAGCCGGAATTACATCTCTTTTAGCAAAGAGGTCGTTTCACAAGGAATGCAGACTGCACACTTCACAAAATTTTCATAGGCTGTAACGCCCAAACCCCTCGATAGATTTTTAAATAACTCGGTACGATTACTTTGGGATATGCCCAGAATATCCCCTAAAATTTTCAGACAAATCGTAGGAGTGGTTTGGGAGAAAATGGGAATCAACCAAATTTCAGTGCAGTCCGGGGGGAAAAAAGTGATATGCTCTAAATCAAAAACCCCTCGATGGATTTTAAAATCGCTTTGTACGATTAATCTTGGACATACAGAGAATATGCACAGCAATTTTCAGACAAATCGTAGGAGTGGTTTGGGAGAAAATGGGAATCAACCAAATTTTGGTTGATTTGCTCTAACTCAAAAACCACTCGATGGATTTTAAAATCCCTTTGTGGATCTCTTTAGAACGAGACAAAACATCTATCCTGCAAGTTAGAACGTGTTGCTAGCATTATTAGAGCCGGAATTACGTCTCTTTAGGAAAAATGCGAAAAACGTGCGTTTCACGACGAATGGAGACGATTTGCACACTTTCCAACTTTCGTAGGCTGTAACTCCCAAACCCCTCGATGGATTTTAAAATCGCTTGGTACGATTAATGATTGATATACAGAGAATATGCACAGCAATTTTCAGACAAATCGTAGGAGTGGTTTGGGAGAAAATGGGAATCAACCAAATTTTGGTTGATTTGCTCTAACTCAAAAACCACTCGATGGATTTTAAAATCCCTTTGTGGATCTCTTTAGAACGAGACAAAACATCTATCCTGCAAGTTAGAACGTGTTGCTAGCATTATTAGAGCCGGAATTACGGTCTCTTTTAGGAAAAATGCGAAAACGTGCGTTTCACGAGGAATGGAGACGATTTGCACATTTTCGTAACTTTCGTAGGCTGTAACTCCCAAACCCCTCGATGGATTTTAAAATCGCTTGGTACGATTAATCTTGGATATGCAGAGAATATGCACAGCAATTTTCAGACAAATCGTAGGAGTGGTTTGGGAGAAACGGGAATCAACCAAATTTCAGTGCATTCACGGGTCCCAATTTTAACATGGGCCCAAATGGGAAAATCCAAACCCCTCGATAGATTTTTAAATAACTCGGTACGATTACTTTGAGATATGCCCAGAATATCCCCTAAAATTTTCAGACAAATCGTACGAGCGGTTTGGGAAAAAACGGGAAAAGTTGATTTCCCGGACCTCTGCCTTGGCAACTTTGGGAGGCCATAGCTCCCGAACTAATGAACCGATTTTAAAATGGAATGGCTCAACTTGTTCCTGGTCTCAAAAATATACGGGTCAAAAATTGGCAGACCAATCGGATAGTAAGTTCTCGAATGGTCCGCAAAAGAGTGCCGAAGTTTCGCTTTTTTCGCCGTTTAACATGGGAAATCACTCCCCCTCCGGCAGGGAAAAAAATTCCCATTTAAAAAACTTATCGTCCGATTTAAAAATCGCTTTGTGGATCTCTTAAGGACAATATTTATCATCTATCCTGCAAGTTAGAACGTGTTGCTAGCATTATTAGAGCCGGAATTACGTCTCTTTTAGCAAAGAGGTCGTTTCACAAGGAATGCAGACTGCACACTTCACAAAATTTTCATAGGCTGTAACGCCCAAACCCCTCGATAGATTTTTAAATAACTCGGTACGATTACTTTGGGATATGCCCAGAATATCACCTAAAATTTTCAGACAAATCGCACGAGTGGTTTGGGAAAAAACGGGAAAAGTGTATTTCCCGGACCTCTGCCTTGGCAACTTTGGGAGGCCATAGCTCCCGAACTAATGAACCGATTTTAAAATGGAATGGCTCATCTTGTTGCTGGTCTCAAAAATATACGGGACAAAAATTGGCAGACCAATCGGATAATAAGTTCTCGAATGGTCCGCAAAAGAAAGCCAAAGTTTGACTTTTTTCGCCGTTTAACATGGGAAATCACTCCCCTCCGGCGGGAAAAAAATTCCCATTTAAAAACTTATCGTCCGATTTTAAAATCGCTTTGTGGATCTCTAAAGGACAATATTTATCATCTATCCTGCAAGTTAGAACGTGTTGCTAGCATTATTAGAGCCGGAATTACGTCTCTTTTAGCAAGAAGGTCGTTTCACAAGGAATGCAGACTGCACACTTCACAAAATTTTCATAGGCTGTAACGCCCAAACCCCTCGATAGATTTTTAAATAACTCGGTACGATCACTTTGGGATATGCCCAGAATATCCCCTAAAATTTTCAGACAAATCGTACGAGTGGTTTGGGGAAAAAAACGGGAAAAGTGTATTTCCCGGACCTCTGCCTTGGCAACTTTGGGAGGCCATAGCTCCCGAACTAATGAACCGATTTTAAAATGGAATGGCTCATCTTGTTGCTGGTCTCAAAAATATACGGGACAAAAATTGGCAGACCAATCGGATAATAAGTTCTCGAATGGTCCGCAAAAGAGTGCCGAAGTTTCGCTTTTTTCGCCGTTTAACATGGGAAATCACTCCCCTCCGGCAGGAAAAAAATTCCCATTTAAAAACTTATCGTCCGATTTTAAAATCGCTTTGTGGATCTCTTAAGGACAATATTTATCATCTATCCTGCAAGTTAGAACGTGTTGCTAGCATTATTAGAGCCGGAATTACATCTCTTTTAGCAAAGAGGTCGTTTCACAAGGAATGCAGACTGCACACTTCACAAAATTTTCATAGGCTGTAACGCCCAAACCCCTCGATAGATTTTTAAATAACTCGGTACGATTACTTTGGGATATGCCCAGAATATCCCCTAAAATTTTCAGACAAATCGTAGGAGTGGTTTGGGAGAAAATGGGAATCAACCAAATTTCAGTGCAGTCCGGGGGGAAAAAAGTGATATGCTCTAAATCAAAAACCCCTCGATGGATTTTAAAATCGCTTTGTACGATTAATCTTGGACATACAGAGAATATGCACAGCAATTTTCAGACAAATCGTAGGAGTGGTTTGGGAGAAAATGGGAATCAACCAAATTTTGGTTGATTTGCTCTAACTCAAAAACCACTCGATGGATTTTAAAATCCCTTTGTGGATCTCTTTAGAACGAGACAAAACATCTATCCTGCAAGTTAGAACGTGTTGCTAGCATTATTAGAGCCGGAATTACGTCTCTTTTAGGAAAAATGCGAAAAACGTGCGTTTCACGACGAATGGAGACGATTTGCACACTTTCCAACTTTCGTAGGCTGTAACTCCCAAACCCCTCGATGGATTTTAAAATCGCTTGGTACGATTAATGATTGATATACAGAGAATATGCACAGCAATTTTCAGACAAATCGTAGGAGTGGTTTGGGAGAAAATGGGAATCAACCAAATTTTGGTTGATTTGCCTCTAACCTCAAAAACCACTCGATGGATTTTAAAATCCCTTTGTGGATCTCTTTAGAACGAGACAAAAACATCTATCCTGCAAGTTAGAACGTGTTGCTAGCATTATTAGAGCCGGAATTACGTCTCTTTTAGGAAAAATGCGAAAAACGTGCGTTTCACGAGGAATGGAGACGATTTGCACATTTTCGTAACTTTCGTAGGCTGTAACTCCCAAACCCCTCGATGGATTTTAAAATCGCTTGGTACGATTAATCTTGGATATGCAGAGAATATGCACAGCAATTTTCAGACAAATCGTAGGAGTGGTTTGGGAGAAACGGGAATCAACCAACCAAATTTCAGTGCATTCACGGGTCCCAATTTTAACATGGGCCCAAATGGGAAAAATCCAAACCCCTCGATAGATTTTTAAATAACTCGGTACGATTACTTTGAGATATGCCCAGAATATCCCCTAAAATTTTCAGACAAATCGTACGAGCGGTTTGGGAAAAAACGGGAAAAGTTGATTTCCCGGACCTCTGCCTTGGCAACTTTGGGAGGCCATAGCTCCCGAACTAATGAACCGATTTTAAAATGGAATGGCTCAACTTGTTCCTGGTCTCAAAAATATACGGGTCAAAAATGGCAGACCAATCGGATAGTAAGTTCTCGAATGGTCCGCAAAAGAGTGCCGAAGTTTCGCTTTTTTCGCCGTTTAACATGGGAAATCACTCCCCTCCGGCAGGAAAAAAATTCCCATTTAAAAACTTATCGTCCGATTTTAAAATCGCTTTGTGGATCTCTTAAGGACAATATTTATCATCTATCCTGCAAGTTAGAACGTGTTGCTAGCATTATTAGAGCCGGAATTACGTCTCTTTTAGCAAAGAGGTCGTTTCACAAGGAATGCAGACTGCACACTTCACAAAATTTTCATAGGCTGTAACGCCCAAACCCCTCGATAGATTTTTAAATAACTCGGTACGATTACTTTGGGATATGCCCAGAATATCACCTAAAATTTTCAGACAAATCGCACGAGTGGTTTGGGAAAAAACGGGAAAAGTGTATTTCCCGGACCTCTGCCTTGGCAACTTTGGGAGGCCATAGCTCCCGAACTAATGAACCGATTTTAAAATGGAATGGCTCATCTTGTTGCTGGTCTCAAAAATATACGGGACAAAAATTGGCAGACCAATCGGATAATAAGTTCTCGAATGGTCCGCAAAAGAAAGCCAAAGTTTGACTTTTTTCGCCGTTTAACATGGGAAATCACTCCCCTCCGGCGGGAAAAAAATTCCCATTTAAAAACTTATCGTCCGATTTTAAAATCGCTTTGTGGATCTCTAAAGGACAATATTTATCATCTATCCTGCAAGTTAGAACGTGTTGCTAGCATTATTAGAGCCGGAATTACGTCTCTTTTAGCAAGAAGGTCGTTTCACAAGGAATGCAGACTGCACACTTCACAAAATTTTCATAGGCTGTAACGCCCAAACCCCTCGATAGATTTTTAAATAACTCGGTACGATCACTTTGGGATATGCCCAGAATATCCCCTAAAATTTTCAGACAAATCGTACGAGTGGTTTGGGAAAAAACGGGAAAAGTGTATTTCCCGGACCTCTGCCTTGGCAACTTTGGGAGGCCATAGCTCCCGAACTAATGAACCGATTTTAAAATGGAATGGCTCATCTTGTTGCTGGTCTCAAAAATATACGGGACAAAAATTGGCAGACCAATCGGATAATAAGTTCTCGAATGGTCCGCAAAAGAGTGCCGAAGTTTCGCTTTTTTCGCCGTTTAACATGGGAAATCACTCCCCTCCGGCAGGAAAAAAATTCCCATTTAAAAACTTATCGTCCGATTTTAAAATCGCTTTGTGGATCTCTTAAGGACAATATTTATCATCTATCCTGCAAGTTAGAACGTGTTGCTAGCATTATTAGAGCCGGAATTACATCTCTTTTAGCAAAGAGGTCGTTTCACAAGGAATGCAGACTGCACACTTCACAAAATTTTCATAGGCTGTAACGCCCAAACCCCTCGATAGATTTTTAAATAACTCGGTACGATTACTTTGGGATATGCCCAGAATATCCCCTAAAATTTTCAGACAAATCGTAGGAGTGGTTTGGGAGAAAATGGGAATCAACCAAATTTCAGTGCAGTCCGGGGGGAAAAAAGTGATATGCTCTAAATCAAAAACCCCTCGATGGATTTTAAAATCGCTTTGTACGATTAATCTTGGACATACAGAGAATATGCACAGCAATTTTCAGACAAATCGTAGGAGTGGTTTGGGAGAAAATGGGAATCAACCAAATTTTGGTTGATTTGCTCTAACTCAAAAACCACTCGATGGATTTTAAAATCCCTTTGTGGATCTCTTTAGAACGAGACAAAACATCTATCCTGCAAGTTAGAACGTGTTGCTAGCATTATTAGAGCCGGAATTACGTCTCTTTTAGGAAAAATGCGAAAAACGTGCGTTTCACGACGAATGGAGACGATTTGCACACTTTCCAACTTTCGTAGGCTGTAACTCCCAAACCCCTCGATGGATTTTAAAATCGCTTGGTACGATTAATGATTGATATACAGAGAATATGCACAGCAATTTTCAGACAAATCGTAGGAGTGGTTTGGGAGAAAATGGGAATCAACCAAATTTTGGTTGATTTGCTCTAACTCAAAAACCACTCGATGGATTTTAAAATCCCTTTGTGGATCTCTTTAGAACGAGACAAAACATCTATCCTGCAAGTTAGAACGTGTTGCTAGCATTATTAGAGCCGGAATTACGTCTCTTTTAGGAAAAATGCGAAAAACGTGCGTTTCACGAGGAATGGAGACGATTTGCACATTTTCGTAACTTTCGTAGGCTGTAACTCCCAAACCCCTCGATGGATTTTAAAATCGCTTGGTACGATTAATCTTGGATATGCAGAGAATATGCACAGCAATTTTCAGACAAATCGTAGGAGTGGTTTGGGAGAAACGGGAATCAACCAAATTTCAGTGCATTCACGGGTCCCAATTTTAACATGGGCCCAAATGGGAAAATCCAAACCCCTCGATAGATTTTTAAATAACTCGGTACGATTACTTTGAGATATGCCCAGAATATCCCCTAAAATTTTCAGACAAATCGTACGAGCGGTTTGGGAAAAAACGGGAAAAGTTGATTTCCCGGACCTCTGCCTTGGCAACTTTGGGAGGCCATAGCTCCCGAACTAATGAACCGATTTTAAAATGGAATGGCTCAACTTGTTCCTGGTCTCAAAAATATACGGGTCAAAAATTGGCAGACCAATCGGATAGTAAGTTCTCGAATGGTCCGCAAAAGAGTGCCGAAGTTTCGCTTTTTTCGCCGTTTAACATGGGAAATCACTCCCCTCCGGCAGGAAAAAAATTCCCATTTAAAAACTTATCGTCCGATTTTAAAATCGCTTTGTGGATCTCTTAAGGACAATATTTATCATCTATCCTGCAAGTTAGAACGTGTTGCTAGCATTATTAGAGCCGGAATTACGTCTCTTTTAGCAAAGAGGTCGTTTCACAAGGAATGCAGACTGCACACTTCACAAAATTTTCATAGGCTGTAACGCCCAAACCCCTCGATAGATTTTTAAATAACTCGGTACGATTACTTTGGGATATGCCCAGAATATCACCTAAAATTTTCAGACAAATCGCACGAGTGGTTTGGGAAAAAACGGGAAAAGTGTATTTCCCGGACCTCTGCCTTGGCAACTTTGGGAGGCCATAGCTCCCGAACTAATGAACCGATTTTAAAATGGAATGGCTCATCTTGTTGCTGGTCTCAAAAATATACGGGACAAAAATTGGCAGACCAATCGGATAATAAGTTCTCGAATGGTCCGCAAAAGAAAGCCAAAGTTTGACTTTTTTCGCCGTTTAACATGGGAAATCACTCCCCTCCGGCGGGAAAAAAATTCCCATTTAAAAACTTATCGTCCGATTTTAAAATCGCTTTGTGGATCTCTTAAGGACAATATTTATCATCTATCCTGCAAGTTAGAACGTGTTGCTAGCATTATTAGAGCCGGAATTACGTCTCTTTTAGCAAGAAGGTCGTTTCACAAGGAATGCAGACTGCACACTTCACAAAATTTTCATAGGCTGTAACGCCCAAACCCCTCGATAGATTTTTAAATAACTCGGTACGATCACTTTGGGATATGCCCAGAATATCCCCTAAAATTTTCAGACAAATCGTACGAGTGGTTTGGGAAAAAACGGGAAAAGTGTATTTCCCGGACCTCTGCCTTGGCAACTTTGGGAGGCCATAGCTCCCGAACTAATGAACCGATTTTAAAATGGAATGGCTCATCTTGTTGCTGGTCTCAAAAATATACGGGACAAAAATTGGCAGACCAATCGGATAATAAGTTCTCGAATGGTCCGCAAAAGAGTGCCGAAGTTTCGCTTTTTTCGCCGTTTAACATGGGAAATCACTCCCCTCCGGCAGGAAAAAAATTCCCATTTAAAAACTTATCGTCCGATTTTAAAATCGCTTTGTGGATCTCTTAAGGACAATATTTATCATCTATCCTGCAAGTTAGAACGTGTTGCTAGCATTATTAGAGCCGGAATTACATCTCTTTTAGCAAAGAGGTCGTTTCACAAGGAATGCAGACTGCACACTTCACAAAATTTTCATAGGCTGTAACGCCCAAACCCCTCGATAGATTTTTAAATAACTCGGTACGATTACTTTGGGATATGCCCAGAATATCCCCTAAAATTTTCAGACAAATCGTAGGAGTGGTTTGGGAGAAAATGGGAATCAACCAAATTTCAGTGCAGTCCGGGGGGAAAAAAGTGATATGCTCTAAATCAAAAACCCCTCGATGGATTTTAAAATCGCTTTGTACGATTAATCTTGGACATACAGAGAATATGCACAGCAATTTTCAGACAAATCGTAGGAGTGGTTTGGGAGAAAATGGGAATCAACCAAATTTTGGTTGATTTGCTCTAACTCAAAAACCACTCGATGGATTTTAAAATCCCTTTGTGGATCTCTTTAGAACGAGACAAAACATCTATCCTGCAAGTTAGAACGTGTTGCTAGCATTATTAGAGCCGGAATTACGTCTCTTTTAGGAAAAATGCGAAAAACGTGCGTTTCACGACGAATGGAGACGATTTGCACACTTTCCAACTTTCGTAGGCTGTAACTCCCAAACCCCTCGATGGATTTTAAAATCGCTTGGTACGATTAATGATTGATATACAGAGAATATGCACAGCAATTTTCAGACAAATCGTAGGAGTGGTTTGGGAGAAAATGGGAATCAACCAAATTTTGGTTGATTTGCTCTAACTCAAAAACCACTCGATGGATTTTAAAATCCCTTTGTGGATCTCTTTAGAACGAGACAAAACATCTATCCTGCAAGTTAGAACGTGTTGCTAGCATTATTAGAGCCGGAATTACGTCTCTTTTAGGAAAAATGCGAAAAACGTGCGTTTCACGAGGAATGGAGACGATTTGCACATTTTCGTAACTTTCGTAGGCTGTAACTCCCAAACCCCTCGATGGATTTTAAAATCGCTTGGTACGATTAATCTTGGATATGCAGAGAATATGCACAGCAATTTTCAGACAAATCGTAGGAGTGGTTTGGGAGAAACGGGAATCAACCAAATTTCAGTGCATTCACGGGTCCCAATTTTAACATGGGCCCAAATGGGAAAATCCAAACCCCTCGATAGATTTTTAAATAACTCGGTACGATTACTTTGAGATATGCCCAGAATATCCCCTAAAATTTTCAGACAAATCGTACGAGCGGTTTGGGAAAAAACGGGAAAAGTTGATTTCCCGGACCTCTGCCTTGGCAACTTTGGGAGGCCATAGCTCCCGAACTAATGAACCGATTTTAAAATGGAATGGCTCAACTTGTTCCTGGTCTCAAAAATATACGGGTCAAAAATTGGCAGACCAATCGGATAGTAAGTTCTCGAATGGTCCGCAAAAGAGTGCCGAAGTTTCGCTTTTTTCGCCGTTTAACATGGGAAATCACTCCCCTCCGGCAGGAAAAAAATTCCCATTTAAAAACTTATCGTCCGATTTTAAAATCGCTTTGTGGATCTCTTAAGGACAATATTTATCATCTATCCTGCAAGTTAGAACGTGTTGCTAGCATTATTAGAGCCGGAATTACGTCTCTTTTAGCAAAGAGGTCGTTTCACAAGGAATGCAGACTGCACACTTCACAAAATTTTCATAGGCTGTAACGCCCAAACCCCTCGATAGATTTTTAAATAACTCGGTACGATTACTTTGGGATATGCCCAGAATATCACCTAAAATTTTCAGACAAATCGTACGAGTGGTTTGGGAAAAAACGGGAAAAGTGTATTTCCCGGACCTCTGCCTTGGCAACTTTGGGAGGCCATAGCTCCCGAACTAATGAACCGATTTTAAAATGGAATGGCTCATCTTGTTGCTGGTCTCAAAAATATACGGGACAAAAATTGGCAGACCAATCGGATAATAAGTTCTCGAATGGTCCGCAAAAGAAAGCCAAAGTTTGACTTTTTTCGCCGTTTAACATGGGAAATCACTCCCCTCCGGCGGGAAAAAAATTCCCATTTAAAAACTTATCGTCCGATTTTAAAATCGCTTTGTGGATCTCTAAAGGACAATATTTATCATCTATCCTGCAAGTTAGAACGTGTTGCTAGCATTATTAGAGCCGGAATTACGTCTCTTTTAGCAAGAAGGTCGTTTCACAAGGAATGCAGACTGCACACTTCACAAAATTTTCATAGGCTGTAACGCCCAAACCCCTCGATAGATTTTTAAATAACTCGGTACGATCACTTTGGGATATGCCCAGAATATCCCCTAAAATTTTCAGACAAATCGTACGAGTGGTTTGGGAAAAAACGGGAAAAGTGTATTTCCCGGACCTCTGCCTTGGCAACTTTGGGAGGCCATAGCTCCCGAACTAATGAACCGATTTTAAAATGGAATGGCTCATCTTGTTGCTGGTCTCAAAAATATACGGGACAAAAATTGGCAGACCAATCGGATAATAAGTTCTCGAATGGTCCGCAAAAGAGTGCCGAAGTTTCGCTTTTTTCGCCGTTTAACATGGGAAATCACTCCCCTCCGGCAGGAAAAAAATTCCCATTTAAAAACTTATCGTCCGATTTTAAAATCGCTTTGTGGATCTCTTAAGGACAATATTTATCATCTATCCTGCAAGTTAGAACGTGTTGCTAGCATTATTAGAGCCGGAATTACATCTCTTTTAGCAAAGAGGTCGTTTCACAAGGAATGCAGACTGCACACTTCACAAAATTTTCATAGGCTGTAACGCCCAAACCCCTCGATAGATTTTTAAATAACTCGGTACGATTACTTTGGGATATGCCCAGAATATCCCCTAAAATTTTCAGACAAATCGTAGGAGTGGTTTGGGAGAAAATGGGAATCAACCAAATTTCAGTGCAGTCCGGGGGGAAAAAAGTGATATGCTCTAAATCAAAAACCCCTCGATGGATTTTAAAATCGCTTTGTACGATTAATCTTGGACATACAGAGAATATGCACAGCAATTTTCAGACAAATCGTAGGAGTGGTTTGGGAGAAAATGGGAATCAACCAAATTTTGGTTGATTTGCTCTAACTCAAAAACCACTCGATGGATTTTAAAATCCCTTTGTGGATCTCTTTAGAACGAGACAAAACATCTATCCTGCAAGTTAGAACGTGTTGCTAGCATTATTAGAGCCGGAATTACGTCTCTTTTAGGAAAAATGCGAAAAACGTGCGTTTCACGACGAATGGAGACGATTTGCACACTTTCCAACTTTCGTAGGCTGTAACTCCCAAACCCCTCGATGGATTTTAAAATCGCTTGGTACGATTAATGATTGATATACAGAGAATATGCACAGCAATTTTCAGACAAATCGTAGGAGTGGTTTGGGAGAAAATGGGAATCAACCAAATTTTGGTTGATTTGCTCTAACTCAAAAACCACTCGATGGATTTTAAAATCCCTTTGTGGATCTCTTTAGAACGAGACAAAACATCTATCCTGCAAGTTAGAACGTGTTGCTAGCATTATTAGAGCCGGAATTACGTCTCTTTTAGGAAAAATGCGAAAAACGTGCGTTTCACGAGGAATGGAGACGATTTGCACATTTTCGTAACTTTCGTAGGCTGTAACTCCCAAACCCCTCGATGGATTTTAAAATCGCTTGGTACGATTAATCTTGGATATGCAGAGAATATGCACAGCAATTTTCAGACAAATCGTAGGAGTGGTTTGGGAGAAACGGGAATCAACCAAATTTCAGTGCATTCACGGGTCCCAATTTTAACATGGGCCCAAATGGGAAAATCCAAACCCCTCGATAGATTTTTAAATAACTCGGTACGATTACTTTGAGATATGCCCAGAATATCCCCTAAAATTTTCAGACAAATCGTACGAGCGGTTTGGGAAAAAACGGGAAAAGTTGATTTCCCGGACCTCTGCCTTGGCAACTTTGGGAGGCCATAGCTCCCGAACTAATGAACCGATTTTAAAATGGAATGGCTCAACTTGTTCCTGGTCTCAAAAATATACGGGTCAAAAATTGGCAGACCAATCGGATAGTAAGTTCTCGAATGGTCCGCAAAAGAGTGCCGAAGTTTCGCTTTTTTCGCCGTTTAACATGGGAAATCACTCCCCTCCGGCAGGAAAAAAATTCCCATTTAAAAACTTATCGTCCGATTTTAAAATCGCTTTGTGGATCTCTTAAGGACAATATTTATCATCTATCCTGCAAGTTAGAACGTGTTGCTAGCATTATTAGAGCCGGAATTACGTCTCTTTTAGCAAAGAGGTCGTTTCACAAGGAATGCAGACTGCACACTTCACAAAATTTTCATAGGCTGTAACGCCCAAACCCCTCGATAGATTTTTAAATAACTCGGTACGATTACTTTGGGATATGCCCAGAATATCACCTAAAATTTTCAGACAAATCGCACGAGTGGTTTGGGAAAAAACGGGAAAAGTGTATTTCCCGGACCTCTGCCTTGGCAACTTTGGGAGGCCATAGCTCCCGAACTAATGAACCGATTTTAAAATGGAATGGCTCATCTTGTTGCTGGTCTCAAAAATATACGGGACAAAAATTGGCAGACCAATCGGATAATAAGTTCTCGAATGGTCCGCAAAAGAAAGCCAAAGTTTGACTTTTTTCGCCGTTTAACATGGGAAATCACTCCCCTCCGGCGGGAAAAAAATTCCCATTTAAAAACTTATCGTCCGATTTTAAAATCGCTTTGTGGATCTCTAAAGGACAATATTTATCATCTATCCTGCAAGTTAGAACGTGTTGCTAGCATTATTAGAGCCGGAATTACGTCTCTTTTAGCAAGAAGGTCGTTTCACAAGGAATGCAGACTGCACACTTCACAAAATTTTCATAGGCTGTAACGCCCAAACCCCTCGATAGATTTTTAAATAACTCGGTACGATTACTTTGGGATATGCCCAGAATATCACCTAAAATTTTCAGACAAATCGCACGAGTGGTTTGGGAAAAAACGGGAAAAGTGTATTTCCCGGACCTCTGCCTTGGCAACTTTGGGAGGCCATAGCTCCCGAACTAATGAACCGATTTTAAAATGGAATGGCTCATCTTGTTGCTGGTCTCAAAAATATACGGGACAAAAATTGGCAGACCAATCGGATAATAAGTTCTCGAATGGTCCGCAAAAGAAAGCCAAAGTTTGACTTTTTTCGCCGTTTAACATGGGAAATCACTCCCCTCCGGCGGGAAAAAAATTCCCATTTAAAAACTTATCGTCCGATTTTAAAATCGCTTTGTGGATCTCTAAAGGACAATATTTATCATCTATCCTGCAAGTTAGAACGTGTTGCTAGCATTATTAGAGCCGGAATTACGTCTCTTTTAGCAAGAAGGTCGTTTCACAAGGAATGCAGACTGCACACTTCACAAAATTTTCATAGGCTGTAACGCCCAAACCCCTCGATAGATTTTTAAATAACTCGGTACGATCACTTTGGGATATGCCCAGAATATCCCCTAAAATTTTCAGACAAATCGTACGAGTGGTTTGGGAAAAAACGGGAAAAGTGTATTTCCCGGACCTCTGCCTTGGCAACTTTGGGAGGCCATAGCTCCCGAACTAATGAACCGATTTTAAAATGGAATGGCTCATCTTGTTGCTGGTCTCAAAAATATACGGGACAAAAATTGGCAGACCAATCGGATAATAAGTTCTCGAATGGTCCGCAAAAGAGTGCCGAAGTTTCGCTTTTTTCGCCGTTTAACATGGGAAATCACTCCCCTCCGGCAGGAAAAAAATTCCCATTTAAAAACTTATCGTCCGATTTTAAAATCGCTTTGTGGATCTCTTAAGGACAATATTTATCATCTATCCTGCAAGTTAGAACGTGTTGCTAGCATTATTAGAGCCGGAATTACATCTCTTTTAGCAAAGAGGTCGTTTCACAAGGAATGCAGACTGCACACTTCACAAAATTTTCATAGGCTGTAACGCCCAAACCCCTCGATAGATTTTTAAATAACTCGGTACGATTACTTTGGGATATGCCCAGAATATCCCCTAAAATTTTCAGACAAATCGTAGGAGTGGTTTGGGAGAAAATGGGAATCAACCAAATTTCAGTGCAGTCCGGGGGGAAAAAAGTGATATGCTCTAAATCAAAAACCCCTCGATGGATTTTAAAATCGCTTTGTACGATTAATCTTGGACATACAGAGAATATGCACAGCAATTTTCAGACAAATCGTAGGAGTGGTTTGGGAGAAAATGGGAATCAACCAAATTTTGGTTGATTTGCTCTAACTCAAAAACCACTCGATGGATTTTAAAATCCCTTTGTGGATCTCTTTAGAACGAGACAAAACATCTATCCTGCAAGTTAGAACGTGTTGCTAGCATTATTAGAGCCGGAATTACGTCTCTTTTAGGAAAAATGCGAAAAACGTGCGTTTCACGACGAATGGAGACGATTTGCACACTTTCCAACTTTCGTAGGCTGTAACTCCCAAACCCCTCGATGGATTTTAAAATCGCTTGGTACGATTAATGATTGATATACAGAGAATATGCACAGCAATTTTCAGACAAATCGTAGGAGTGGTTTGGGAGAAAATGGGAATCAACCAAATTTTGGTTGATTTGCTCTAACTCAAAAACCACTCGATGGATTTTAAAATCCCTTTGTGGATCTCTTTAGAACGAGACAAAACATCTATCCTGCAAGTTAGAACGTGTTGCTAGCATTATTAGAGCCGGAATTACGTCTCTTTTAGGAAAAATGCGAAAAACGTGCGTTTCACGAGGAATGGAGACGATTTGCACATTTTCGTAACTTTCGTAGGCTGTAACTCCCAAACCCCTCGATGGATTTTAAAATCGCTTGGTACGATTAATCTTGGATATGCAGAGAATATGCACAGCAATTTTCAGACAAATCGTAGGAGTGGTTTGGGAGAAACGGGAATCAACCAAATTTCAGTGCATTCACGGGTCCCAATTTTAACATGGGCCCAAATGGGAAAATCCAAACCCCTCGATAGATTTTTAAATAACTCGGTACGATTACTTTGAGATATGCCCAGAATATCCCCTAAAATTTTCAGACAAATCGTACGAGCGGTTTGGGAAAAAACGGGAAAAGTTGATTTCCCGGACCTCTGCCTTGGCAACTTTGGGAGGCCATAGCTCCCGAACTAATGAACCGATTTTAAAATGGAATGGCTCAACTTGTTCCTGGTCTCAAAAATATACGGGTCAAAAATTGGCAGACCAATCGGATAGTAAGTTCTCGAATGGTCCGCAAAAGAGTGCCGAAGTTTCGCTTTTTTCGCCGTTTAACATGGGAAATCACTCCCCTCCGGCAGGAAAAAAATTCCCATTTAAAAACTTATCGTCCGATTTTAAAATCGCTTTGTGGATCTCTTAAGGACAATATTTATCATCTATCCTGCAAGTTAGAACGTGTTGCTAGCATTATTAGAGCCGGAATTACGTCTCTTTTAGCAAAGAGGTCGTTTCACAAGGAATGCAGACTGCACACTTCACAAAATTTTCATAGGCTGTAACGCCCAAACCCCTCGATAGATTTTTAAATAACTCGGTACGATTACTTTGGGATATGCCCAGAATATCACCTAAAATTTTCAGACAAATCGCACGAGTGGTTTGGGAAAAAACGGGAAAAGTGTATTTCCCGGACCTCTGCCTTGGCAACTTTGGGAGGCCATAGCTCCCGAACTAATGAACCGATTTTAAAATGGAATGGCTCATCTTGTTGCTGGTCTCAAAAATATACGGGACAAAAATTGGCAGACCAATCGGATAATAAGTTCTCGAATGGTCCGCAAAAGAAAGCCAAAGTTTGACTTTTTTCGCCGTTTAACATGGGAAATCACTCCCCTCCGGCGGGAAAAAAATTCCCATTTAAAAACTTATCGTCCGATTTTAAAATCGCTTTGTGGATCTCTAAAGGACAATATTTATCATCTATCCTGCAAGTTAGAACGTGTTGCTAGCATTATTAGAGCCGGAATTACGTCTCTTTTAGCAAGAAGGTCGTTTCACAAGGAATGCAGACTGCACACTTCACAAAATTTTCATAGGCTGTAACGCCCAAACCCCTCGATAGATTTTTAAATAACTCGGTACGATCACTTTGGGATATGCCCAGAATATCCCCTAAAATTTTCAGACAAATCGTACGAGTGGTTTGGGAAAAAACGGGAAAAGTGTATTTCCCGGACCTCTGCCTTGGCAACTTTGGGAGGCCATAGCTCCCGAACTAATGAACCGATTTTAAAATGGAATGGCTCATCTTGTTGCTGGTCTCAAAAATATACGGGACAAAAATTGGCAGACCAATCGGATAATAAGTTCTCGAATGGTCCGCAAAAGAGTGCCGAAGTTTCGCTTTTTTCGCCGTTTAACATGGGAAATCACTCCCCTCCGGCAGGAAAAAAATTCCCATTTAAAAACTTATCGTCCGATTTTAAAATCGCTTTGTGGATCTCTTAAGGACAATATTTATCATCTATCCTGCAAGTTAGAACGTGTTGCTAGCATTATTAGAGCCGGAATTACATCTCTTTTAGCAAAGAGGTCGTTTCACAAGGAATGCAGACTGCACACTTCACAAAATTTTCATAGGCTGTAACGCCCAAACCCCTCGATAGATTTTTAAATAACTCGGTACGATTACTTTGGGATATGCCCAGAATATCCCCTAAAATTTTCAGACAAATCGTAGGAGTGGTTTGGGAGAAAATGGGAATCAACCAAATTTCAGTGCAGTCCGGGGGGAAAAAAGTGATATGCTCTAAATCAAAAACCCCTCGATGGATTTTAAAATCGCTTTGTACGATTAATCTTGGACATACAGAGAATATGCACAGCAATTTTCAGACAAATCGTAGGAGTGGTTTGGGAGAAAATGGGAATCAACCAAATTTTGGTTGATTTGCTCTAACTCAAAAACCACTCGATGGATTTTAAAATCCCTTTGTGGATCTCTTTAGAACGAGACAAAACATCTATCCTGCAAGTTAGAACGTGTTGCTAGCATTATTAGAGCCGGAATTACGTCTCTTTTAGGAAAAATGCGAAAAACGTGCGTTTCACGACGAATGGAGACGATTTGCACACTTTCCAACTTTCGTAGGCTGTAACTCCCAAACCCCTCGATGGATTTTAAAATCGCTTGGTACGATTAATGATTGATATACAGAGAATATGCACAGCAATTTTCAGACAAATCGTAGGAGTGGTTTGGGAGAAAATGGGAATCAACCAAATTTTGGTTGATTTGCTCTAACTCAAAAACCACTCGATGGATTTTAAAATCCCTTTGTGGATCTCTTTAGAACGAGACAAAACATCTATCCTGCAAGTTAGAACGTGTTGCTAGCATTATTAGAGCCGGAATTACGTCTCTTTTAGGAAAAATGCGAAAAACGTGCGTTTCACGAGGAATGGAGACGATTTGCACATTTTCGTAACTTTCGTAGGCTGTAACTCCCAAACCCCTCGATGGATTTTAAAATCGCTTGGTACGATTAATCTTGGATATGCAGAGAATATGCACAGCAATTTTCAGACAAATCGTAGGAGTGGTTTGGGAGAAACGGGAATCAACCAAATTTCAGTGCATTCACGGGTCCCAATTTTAACATGGGCCCAAATGGGAAAATCCAAACCCCTCGATAGATTTTTAAATAACTCGGTACGATTACTTTGAGATATGCCCAGAATATCCCCTAAAATTTTCAGACAAATCGTACGAGCGGTTTGGGAAAAAACGGGAAAAGTTGATTTCCCGGACCTCTGCCTTGGCAACTTTGGGAGGCCATAGCTCCCGAACTAATGAACCGATTTTAAAATGGAATGGCTCAACTTGTTCCTGGTCTCAAAAATATACGGGTCAAAAATTGGCAGACCAATCGGATAGTAAGTTCTCGAATGGTCCGCAAAAGAGTGCCGAAGTTTCGCTTTTTTCGCCGTTTAACATGGGAAATCACTCCCCTCCGGCAGGCAAAAAATTCCCATTTAAAAACGTATCGTCCGATTTTAAAATCGCTTTGTGGATCTCTTAAGGACAATATTTATCATCTATCCTGCAAGTTAGAACGTGTTGCTAGCATTATTAGAGCCGGAATTACGTCTCTTTTAGCAAAGAGGTCGTTTCACAAGGAATGCAGACTGCACACTTCACAAAATTTTCATAGGCTGTAACGCCCAAACCCCTCGATAGATTTTTAAATAACTCGGTACGATTACTTTGGGATATGCCCAGAATATCACCTAAAATTTTCAGACAAATCGCACGAGTGGTTTGGGAAAAAACGGGAAAAGTGTATTTCCCGGACCTCTGCCTTGGCAACTTTGGGAGGCCATAGCTCCCGAACTAATGAACCGATTTTAAAATGGAATGGCTCATCTTGTTGCTGGTCTCAAAAATATACGGGACAAAAATTGGCAGACCAATCGGATAATAAGTTCTCGAATGGTCCGCAAAAGAAAGCCAAAGTTTGACTTTTTTCGCCGTTTAACATGGGAAATCACTCCCCTCCGGCGGGAAAAAAATTCCCATTTAAAAACTTATCGTCCGATTTTAAAATCGCTTTGTGGATCTCTAAAGGACAATATTTATCATCTATCCTGCAAGTTAGAACGTGTTGCTAGCATTATTAGAGCCGGAATTACGTCTCTTTTAGCAAGAAGGTCGTTTCACAAGGAATGCAGACTGCACACTTCACAAAATTTTCATAGGCTGTAACGCCCAAACCCCTCGATAGATTTTTAAATAACTCGGTACGATCACTTTGGGATATGCCCAGAATATCCCCTAAAATTTTCAGACAAATCGTACGAGTGGTTTGGGAAAAAACGGGAAAAGTGTATTTCCCGGACCTCTGCCTTGGCAACTTTGGGAGGCCATAGCTCCCGAACTAATGAACCGATTTTAAAATGGAATGGCTCATCTTGTTGCTGGTCTCAAAAATATACGGGACAAAAATTGGCAGACCAATCGGATAATAAGTTCTCGAATGGTCCGCAAAAGAGTGCCGAAGTTTCGCTTTTTTCGCCGTTTAACATGGGAAATCACTCCCCTCCGGCAGGAAAAAAATTCCCATTTAAAAACTTATCGTCCGATTTTAAAATCGCTTTGTGGATCTCTTAAGGACAATATTTATCATCTATCCTGCAAGTTAGAACGTGTTGCTAGCATTATTAGAGCCGGAATTACATCTCTTTTAGCAAAGAGGTCGTTTCACAAGGAATGCAGACTGCACACTTCACAAAATTTTCATAGGCTGTAACGCCCAAACCCCTCGATAGATTTTTAAATAACTCGGTACGATTACTTTGGGATATGCCCAGAATATCCCCTAAAATTTTCAGACAAATCGTAGGAGTGGTTTGGGAGAAAATGGGAATCAACCAAATTTCAGTGCAGTCCGGGGGGGAAAAAAGTGATATGCTCTAAATCAAAAACCCCTCGATGGATTTTAAAATCGCTTTGTACGATTAATCTTGGACATACAGAGAATATGCACAGCAATTTTCAGACAAATCGTAGGAGTGGTTTGGGAGAAAATGGGAATCAACCAAATTTTGGTTGATTTGCTCTAACTCAAAAACCACTCGATGGATTTTAAAATCCCTTTGTGGATCTCTTTAGAACGAGACAAAACATCTATCCTGCAAGTTAGAACGTGTTGCTAGCATTATTAGAGCCGGAATTACGTCTCTTTTAGGAAAAATGCGAAAAACGTGCGTTTCACGACGAATGGAGACGATTTGCACACTTTCCAACTTTCGTAGGATGTAACTCCCAAACCCCTCGATGGATTTTAAAATCGCTTGGTACGATTAATGATTGATATACAGAGAATATGCACAGCAATTTTCAGACAAATCGTAGGAGTGGTTTGGGAGAAAATGGGAATCAACCAAATTTTGGTTGATTTGCTCTAACTCAAAAACCACTCGATGGATTTTAAAATCCCTTTGTGGATCTCTTTAGAACGAGACAAAACATCTATCCTGCAAGTTAGAACGTGTTGCTAGCATTATTAGAGCCGGAATTACGTCTCTTTTAGGAAAAATGCGAAAAACGTGCGTTTCACGAGGAATGGAGACGATTTGCACATTTTCGTAACTTTCGTAGGCTGTAACTCCCAAACCCCTCGATGGATTTTAAAATCGCTTGGTACGATTAATCTTGGATATGCAGAGAATATGCACAGCAATTTTCAGACAAATCGTAGGAGTGGTTTGGGAGAAACGGGAATCAACCAAATTTCAGTGCATTCACGGGTCCCAATTTTAACATGGGCCCAAATGGGAAAATCCAAACCCCTCGATAGATTTTTAAATAACTCGGTACGATTACTTTGAGATATGCCCAGAATATCCCCTAAAATTTTCAGACAAATCGTACGAGCGGTTTGGGAAAAAACGGGAAAAGTTGATTTCCCGGACCTCTGCCTTGGCAACTTTGGGAGGCCATAGCTCCCGAACTAATGAACCGATTTTAAAATGGAATGGCTCAACTTGTTCCTGGTCTCAAAAATATACGGGTCAAAAATTGGCAGACCAATCGGATAGTAAGTTCTCGAATGGTCCGCAAAAGAGTGCCGAAGTTTCGCTTTTTTCGCCGTTTAACATGGGAAATCACTCCCCTCCGGCAGGAAAAAAATTCCCATTTAAAAACTTATCGTCCGATTTTAAAATCGCTTTGTGGATCTCTTAAGGACAATATTTATCATCTATCCTGCAAGTTAGAACGTGTTGCTAGCATTATTAGAGCCGGAATTACGTCTCTTTTAGCAAAGAGGTCGTTTCACAAGGAATGCAGACTGCACACTTCACAAAATTTTCATAGGCTGTAACGCCCAAACCCCTCGATAGATTTTTAAATAACTCGGTACGATTACTTTGGGATATGCCCAGAATATCACCTAAAATTTTCAGACAAATCGCACGAGTGGTTTGGGAAAAAACGGGAAAAGTGTATTTCCCGGACCTCTGCCTTGGCAACTTTGGGAGGCCATAGCTCCCGAACTAATGAACCGATTTTAAAATGGAATGGCTCATCTTGTTGCTGGTCTCAAAAATATACGGGACAAAAATTGGCAGACCAATCGGATAATAAGTTCTCGAATGGTCCGCAAAAGAAAGCCAAAGTTTGACTTTTTTCGCCGTTTAACATGGGAAATCACTCCCCTCCGGCGGGAAAAAAATTCCCATTTAAAAACTTATCGTCCGATTTTAAAATCGCTTTGTGGATCTCTAAAGGACAATATTTATCATCTATCCTGCAAGTTAGAACGTGTTGCTAGCATTATTAGAGCCGGAATTACGTCTCTTTTAGCAAGAAGGTCGTTTCACAAGGAATGCAGACTGCACACTTCACAAAATTTTCATAGGCTGTAACGCCCAAACCCCTCGATAGATTTTTAAATAACTCGGTACGATCACTTTGGGATATGCCCAGAATATCCCCTAAAATTTTCAGACAAATCGTACGAGTGGTTTGGGAAAAAACGGGAAAAGTGTATTTCCCGGACCTCTGCCTTGGCAACTTTGGGAGGCCATAGCTCCCGAACTAATGAACCGATTTTAAAATGGAATGGCTCATCTTGTTGCTGGTCTCAAAAATATACGGGACAAAAATTGGCAGACCAATCGGATAATAAGTTCTCGAATGGTCCGCAAAAGAGTGCCGAAGTTTCGCTTTTTTCGCCGTTTAACATGGGAAATCACTCCCCTCCGGCAGGAAAAAAATTCCCATTTAAAAACTTATCGTCCGATTTTAAAATCGCTTTGTGGATCTCTTAAGGACAATATTTATCATCTATCCTGCAAGTTAGAACGTGTTGCTAGCATTATTAGAGCCGGAATTACATCTCTTTTAGCAAAGAGGTCGTTTCACAAGGAATGCAGACTGCACACTTCACAAAATTTTCATAGGCTGTAACGCCCAAACCCCTCGATAGATTTTTAAATAACTCGGTACGATTACTTTGGGATATGCCCAGAATATCCCCTAAAATTTTCAGACAAATCGTAGGAGTGGTTTGGGAGAAAATGGGAATCAACCAAATTTCAGTGCAGTCCGGGGGGAAAAAAGTGATATGCTCTAAATCAAAAACCCCTCGATGGATTTTAAAATCGCTTTGTACGATTAATCTTGGACATACAGAGAATATGCACAGCAATTTTCAGACAAATCGTAGGAGTGGTTTGGGAGAAAATGGGAATCAACCAAATTTTGGTTGATTTGCTCTAACTCAAAAACCACTCGATGGATTTTAAAATCCCTTTGTGGATCTCTTTAGAACGAGACAAAACATCTATCCTGCAAGTTAGAACGTGTTGCTAGCATTATTAGAGCCGGAATTACGTCTCTTTTAGGAAAAATGCGAAAAACGTGCGTTTCACGACGAATGGAGACGATTTGCACACTTTCCAACTTTCGTAGGCTGTAACTCCCAAACCCCTCGATGGATTTTAAAATCGCTTGGTACGATTAATGATTGATATACAGAGAATATGCACAGCAATTTTCAGACAAATCGTAGGAGTGGTTTGGGAGAAAATGGGAATCAACCAAATTTTGGTTGATTTGCTCTAACTCAAAAACCACTCGATGGATTTTAAAATCCCTTTGTGGATCTCTTTAGAACGAGACAAAACATCTATCCTGCAAGTTAGAACGTGTTGCTAGCATTATTAGAGCCGGAATTACGTCTCTTTTAGGAAAAATGCGAAAAACGTGCGTTTCACGAGGAATGGAGACGATTTGCACATTTTCGTAACTTTCGTAGGCTGTAACTCCCAAACCCCTCGATGGATTTTAAAATCGCTTGGTACGATTAATCTTGGATATGCAGAGAATATGCACAGCAATTTTCAGACAAATCGTAGGAGTGGTTTGGGAGAAACGGGAATCAACCAAATTTCAGTGCATTCACGGGTCCCAATTTTAACATGGGCCCAAATGGGAAAATCCAAACCCCTCGATAGATTTTTAAATAACTCGGTACGATTACTTTGAGATATGCCCAGAATATCCCCTAAAATTTTCAGACAAATCGTACGAGCGGTTTGGGAAAAAACGGGAAAAGTTGATTTCCCGGACCTCTGCCTTGGCAACTTTGGGAGGCCATAGCTCCCGAACTAATGAACCGATTTTAAAATGGAATGGCTCAACTTGTTCCTGGTCTCAAAAATATACGGGTCAAAAATTGGCAGACCAATCGGATAGTAAGTTCTCGAATGGTCCGCAAAAGAGTGCCGAAGTTTCGCTTTTTTCGCCGTTTAACATGGGAAATCACTCCCCTCCGGCAGGAAAAAAATTCCCATTTAAAAACTTATCGTCCGATTTTAAAATCGCTTTGTGGATCTCTTAAGGACAATATTTATCATCTATCCTGCAAGTTAGAACGTGTTGCTAGCATTATTAGAGCCGGAATTACGTCTCTTTTAGCAAAGAGGTCGTTTCACAAGGAATGCAGACTGCACACTTCACAAAATTTTCATAGGCTGTAACGCCCAAACCCCTCGATAGATTTTTAAATAACTCGGTACGATTACTTTGGGATATGCCCAGAATATCACCTAAAATTTTCAGACAAATCGCACGAGTGGTTTGGGAAAAAACGGGAAAAGTGTATTTCCCGGACCTCTGCCTTGGCAACTTTGGGAGGCCATAGCTCCCGAACTAATGAACCGATTTTAAAATGGAATGGCTCATCTTGTTGCTGGTCTCAAAAATATACGGGACAAAAATTGGCAGACCAATCGGATAATAAGTTCTCGAATGGTCCGCAAAAGAAAGCCAAAGTTTGACTTTTTTCGCCGTTTAACATGGGAAATCACTCCCCTCCGGCGGGAAAAAAATTCCCATTTAAAAACTTATCGTCCGATTTTAAAATCGCTTTGTGGATCTCTAAAGGACAATATTTATCATCTATCCTGCAAGTTAGAACGTGTTGCTAGCATTATTAGAGCCGGAATTACGTCTCTTTTAGCAAGAAGGTCGTTTCACAAGGAATGCAGACTGCACACTTCACAAAATTTTCATAGGCTGTAACGCCCAAACCCCTCGATAGATTTTTAAATAACTCGGTACGATCACTTTGGGATATGCCCAGAATATCCCCTAAAATTTTCAGACAAATCGTACGAGTGGTTTGGGAAAAAACGGGAAAAGTGTATTTCCCGGACCTCTGCCTTGGCAACTTTGGGAGGCCATAGCTCCCGAACTAATGAACCGATTTTAAAATGGAATGGCTCATCTTGTTGCTGGTCTCAAAAATATACGGGACAAAAATTGGCAGACCAATCGGATAATAAGTTCTCGAATGGTCCGCAAAAGAGTGCCGAAGTTTCGCTTTTTTCGCCGTTTAACATGGGAAATCACTCCCCTCCGGCAGGAAAAAAATTCCCATTTAAAAACTTATCGTCCGATTTTAAAATCGCTTTGTGGATCTCTTAAGGACAATATTTATCATCTATCCTGCAAGTTAGAACGTGTTGCTAGCATTATTAGAGCCGGAATTACATCTCTTTTAGCAAAGAGGTCGTTTCACAAGGAATGCAGACTGCACACTTCACAAAATTTTCATAGGCTGTAACGCCCAAACCCCTCGATAGATTTTTAAATAACTCGGTACGATTACTTTGGGATATGCCCAGAATATCCCCTAAAATTTTCAGACAAATCGTAGGAGTGGTTTGGGAGAAAATGGGAATCAACCAAATTTCAGTGCAGTCCGGGGGGAAAAAAGTGATATGCTCTAAATCAAAAACCCCTCGATGGATTTTAAAATCGCTTTGTACGATTAATCTTGGACATACAGAGAATATGCACAGCAATTTTCAGACAAATCGTAGGAGTGGTTTGGGAGAAAATGGGAATCAACCAAATTTTGGTTGATTTGCTCTAACTCAAAAACCACTCGATGGATTTTAAAATCCCTTTGTGGATCTCTTTAGAACGAGACAAAACATCTATCCTGCAAGTTAGAACGTGTTGCTAGCATTATTAGAGCCGGAATTACGTCTCTTTTAGGAAAAATGCGAAAAACGTGCGTTTCACGACGAATGGAGACGATTTGCACACTTTCCAACTTTCGTAGGCTGTAACTCCCAAACCCCTCGATGGATTTTAAAATCGCTTGGTACGATTAATGATTGATATACAGAGAATATGCACAGCAATTTTCAGACAAATCGTAGGAGTGGTTTGGGAGAAAATGGGAATCAACCAAATTTTGGTTGATTTGCTCTAACTCAAAAACCACTCGATGGATTTTAAAATCCCTTTGTGGATCTCTTTAGAACGAGACAAAACATCTATCCTGCAAGTTAGAACGTGTTGCTAGCATTATTAGAGCCGGAATTACGTCTCTTTTAGGAAAAATGCGAAAAACGTGCGTTTCACGAGGAATGGAGACGATTTGCACATTTTCGTAACTTTCGTAGGCTGTAACTCCCAAACCCCTCGATGGATTTTAAAATCGCTTGGTACGATTAATCTTGGATATGCAGAGAATATGCACAGCAATTTTCAGACAAATCGTAGGAGTGGTTTGGGAGAAACGGGAATCAACCAAATTTCAGTGCATTCACGGGTCCCAATTTTAACATGGGCCCAAATGGGAAAATCCAAACCCCTCGATAGATTTTTAAATAACTCGGTACGATTACTTTGAGATATGCCCAGAATATCCCCTAAAATTTTCAGACAAATCGTACGAGCGGTTTGGGAAAAAACGGGAAAAGTTGATTTCCCGGACCTCTGCCTTGGCAACTTTGGGAGGCCATAGCTCCCGAACTAATGAACCGATTTTAAAATGGAATGGCTCAACTTGTTCCTGGTCTCAAAAATATACGGGTCAAAAATTGGCAGACCAATCGGATAGTAAGTTCTCGAATGGTCCGCAAAAGAGTGCCGAAGTTTCGCTTTTTTCGCCGTTTAACATGGGAAATCACTCCCCTCCGGCAGGAAAAAAATTCCCATTTAAAAACTTATCGTCCGATTTTAAAATCGCTTTGTGGATCTCTTAAGGACAATATTTATCATCTATCCTGCAAGTTAGAACGTGTTGCTAGCATTATTAGAGCCGGAATTACGTCTCTTTTAGCAAAGAGGTCGTTTCACAAGGAATGCAGACTGCACACTTCACAAAATTTTCATAGGCTGTAACGCCCAAACCCCTCGATAGATTTTTAAATAACTCGGTACGATTACTTTGGGATATGCCCAGAATATCACCTAAAATTTTCAGACAAATCGCACGAGTGGTTTGGGAAAAAACGGGAAAAGTGTATTTCCCGGACCTCTGCCTTGGCAACTTTGGGAGGCCATAGCTCCCGAACTAATGAACCGATTTTAAAATGGAATGGCTCATCTTGTTGCTGGTCTCAAAAATATACGGGACAAAAATTGGCAGACCAATCGGATAATAAGTTCTCGAATGGTCCGCAAAAGAAAGCCAAAGTTTGACTTTTTTCGCCGTTTAACATGGGAAATCACTCCCCTCCGGCGGGAAAAAAATTCCCATTTAAAAACTTATCGTCCGATTTTAAAATCGCTTTGTGGATCTCTAAAGGACAATATTTATCATCTATCCTGCAAGTTAGAACGTGTTGCTAGCATTATTAGAGCCGGAATTACGTCTCTTTTAGCAAGAAGGTCGTTTCACAAGGAATGCAGACTGCACACTTCACAAAATTTTCATAGGCTGTAACGCCCAAACCCCTCGATAGATTTTTAAATAACTCGGTACGATCACTTTGGGATATGCCCAGAATATCCCCTAAAATTTTCAGACAAATCGTACGAGTGGTTTGGGAAAAAACGGGAAAAGTGTATTTCCCGGACCTCTGCCTTGGCAACTTTGGGAGGCCATAGCTCCCGAACTAATGAACCGATTTTAAAATGGAATGGCTCATCTTGTTGCTGGTCTCAAAAATATACGGGACAAAAATTGGCAGACCAATCGGATAATAAGTTCTCGAATGGTCCGCAAAAGAGTGCCGAAGTTTCGCTTTTTTCGCCGTTTAACATGGGAAATCACTCCCCTCCGGCAGGAAAAAAATTCCCATTTAAAAACTTATCGTCCGATTTTAAAATCGCTTTGTGGATCTCTTAAGGACAATATTTATCATCTATCCTGCAAGTTAGAACGTGTTGCTAGCATTATTAGAGCCGGAATTACATCTCTTTTAGCAAAGAGGTCGTTTCACAAGGAATGCAGACTGCACACTTCACAAAATTTTCATAGGCTGTAACGCCCAAACCCCTCGATAGATTTTTAAATAACTCGGTACGATTACTTTGGGATATGCCCAGAATATCCCCTAAAATTTTCAGACAAATCGTAGGAGTGGTTTGGGAGAAAATGGGAATCAACCAAATTTCAGTGCAGTCCGGGGGGAAAAAAGTGATATGCTCTAAATCAAAAACCCCTCGATGGATTTTAAAATCGCTTTGTACGATTAATCTTGGACATACAGAGAATATGCACAGCAATTTTCAGACAAATCGTAGGAGTGGTTTGGGAGAAAATGGGAATCAACCAAATTTTGGTTGATTTGCTCTAACTCAAAAACCACTCGATGGATTTTAAAATCCCTTTGTGGATCTCTTTAGAACGAGACAAAACATCTATCCTGCAAGTTAGAACGTGTTGCTAGCATTATTAGAGCCGGAATTACGTCTCTTTTAGGAAAAATGCGAAAAACGTGCGTTTCACGACGAATGGAGACGATTTGCACACTTTCCAACTTTCGTAGGCTGTAACTCCCAAACCCCTCGATGGATTTTAAAATCGCTTGGTACGATTAATGATTGATATACAGAGAATATGCACAGCAATTTTCAGACAAATCGTAGGAGTGGTTTGGGAGAAAATGGGAATCAACCAAATTTTGGTTGATTTGCTCTAACTCAAAAACCACTCGATGGATTTTAAAATCCCTTTGTGGATCTCTTTAGAACGAGACAAAACATCTATCCTGCAAGTTAGAACGTGTTGCTAGCATTATTAGAGCCGGAATTACGTCTCTTTTAGGAAAAATGCGAAAAACGTGCGTTTCACGAGGAATGGAGACGATTTGCACATTTTCGTAACTTTCGTAGGCTGTAACTCCCAAACCCCTCGATGGATTTTAAAATCGCTTGGTACGATTAATCTTGGATATGCAGAGAATATGCACAGCAATTTTCAGACAAATCGTAGGAGTGGTTTGGGAGAAACGGGAATCAACCAAATTTCAGTGCATTCACGGGTCCCAATTTTAACATGGGCCCAAATGGGAAAATCCAAACCCCTCGATAGATTTTTAAATAACTCGGTACGATTACTTTGAGATATGCCCAGAATATCCCCTAAAATTTTCAGACAAATCGTACGAGCGGTTTGGGAAAAAACGGGAAAAGTTGATTTCCCGGACCTCTGCCTTGGCAACTTTGGGAGGCCATAGCTCCCGAACTAATGAACCGATTTTAAAATGGAATGGCTCAACTTGTTCCTGGTCTCAAAAATATACGGGTCAAAAATTGGCAGACCAATCGGATAGTAAGTTCTCGAATGGTCCGCAAAAGAGTGCCGAAGTTTCGCTTTTTTCGCCGTTTAACATGGGAAATCACTCCCCTCCGGCAGGAAAAAAATTCCCATTTAAAAACTTATCGTCCGATTTTAAAATCGCTTTGTGGATCTCTTAAGGACAATATTTATCATCTATCCTGCAAGTTAGAACGTGTTGCTAGCATTATTAGAGCCGGAATTACGTCTCTTTTAGCAAAGAGGTCGTTTCACAAGGAATGCAGACTGCACACTTCACAAAATTTTCATAGGCTGTAACGCCCAAACCCCTCGATAGATTTTTAAATAACTCGGTACGATTACTTTGGGATATGCCCAGAATATCACCTAAAATTTTCAGACAAATCGCACGAGTGGTTTGGGAAAAAACGGGAAAAGTGTATTTCCCGGACCTCTGCCTTGGCAACTTTGGGAGGCCATAGCTCCCGAACTAATGAACCGATTTTAAAATGGAATGGCTCATCTTGTTGCTGGTCTCAAAAATATACGGGACAAAAATTGGCAGACCAATCGGATAATAAGTTCTCGAATGGTCCGCAAAAGAAAGCCAAAGTTTGACTTTTTTCGCCGTTTAACATGGGAAATCACTCCCCTCCGGCGGGAAAAAAATTCCCATTTAAAAACTTATCGTCCGATTTTAAAATCGCTTTGTGGATCTCTAAAGGACAATATTTATCATCTATCCTGCAAGTTAGAACGTGTTGCTAGCATTATTAGAGCCGGAATTACGTCTCTTTTAGCAAGAAGGTCGTTTCACAAGGAATGCAGACTGCACACTTCACAAAATTTTCATAGGCTGTAACGCCCAAACCCCTCGATAGATTTTTAAATAACTCGGTACGATCACTTTGGGATATGCCCAGAATATCCCCTAAAATTTTCAGACAAATCGTACGAGTGGTTTGGGAAAAAACGGGAAAAGTGTATTTCCCGGACCTCTGCCTTGGCAACTTTGGGAGGCCATAGCTCCCGAACTAATGAACCGATTTTAAAATGGAATGGCTCATCTTGTTGCTGGTCTCAAAAATATACGGGACAAAAATTGGCAGACCAATCGGATAATAAGTTCTCGAATGGTCCGCAAAAGAGTGCCGAAGTTTCGCTTTTTTCGCCGTTTAACATGGGAAATCACTCCCCTCCGGCAGGAAAAAAATTCCCATTTAAAAACTTATCGTCCGATTTTAAAATCGCTTTGTGGATCTCTTAAGGACAATATTTATCATCTATCCTGCAAGTTAGAACGTGTTGCTAGCATTATTAGAGCCGGAATTACATCTCTTTTAGCAAAGAGGTCGTTTCACAAGGAATGCAGACTGCACACTTCACAAAATTTTCATAGGCTGTAACGCCCAAACCCCTCGATAGATTTTTAAATAACTCGGTACGATTACTTTGGGATATGCCCAGAATATCCCCTAAAATTTTCAGACAAATCGTAGGAGTGGTTTGGGAGAAAATGGGAATCAACCAAATTTCAGTGCAGTCCGGGGGGAAAAAAGTGATATGCTCTAAATCAAAAACCCCTCGATGGATTTTAAAATCGCTTTGTACGATTAATCTTGGACATACAGAGAATATGCACAGCAATTTTCAGACAAATCGTAGGAGTGGTTTGGGAGAAAATGGGAATCAACCAAATTTTGGTTGATTTGCTCTAACTCAAAAACCACTCGATGGATTTTAAAATCCCTTTGTGGATCTCTTTAGAACGAGACAAAACATCTATCCTGCAAGTTAGAACGTGTTGCTAGCATTATTAGAGCCGGAATTACGTCTCTTTTAGGAAAAATGCGAAAAACGTGCGTTTCACGACGAATGGAGACGATTTGCACACTTTCCAACTTTCGTAGGCTGTAACTCCCAAACCCCTCGATGGATTTTAAAATCGCTTGGTACGATTAATGATTGATATACAGAGAATATGCACAGCAATTTTCAGACAAATCGTAGGAGTGGTTTGGGAGAAAATGGGAATCAACCAAATTTTGGTTGATTTGCTCTAACTCAAAAACCACTCGATGGATTTTAAAATCCCTTTGTGGATCTCTTTAGAACGAGACAAAACATCTATCCTGCAAGTTAGAACGTGTTGCTAGCATTATTAGAGCCGGAATTACGTCTCTTTTAGGAAAAATGCGAAAAACGTGCGTTTCACGAGGAATGGAGACGATTTGCACATTTTCGTAACTTTCGTAGGCTGTAACTCCCAAACCCCTCGATGGATTTTAAAATCGCTTGGTACGATTAATCTTGGATATGCAGAGAATATGCACAGCAATTTTCAGACAAATCGTAGGAGTGGTTTGGGAGAAACGGGAATCAACCAAATTTCAGTGCATTCACGGGTCCCAATTTTAACATGGGCCCAAATGGGAAAATCCAAACCCCTCGATAGATTTTTAAATAACTCGGTACGATTACTTTGAGATATGCCCAGAATATCCCCTAAAATTTTCAGACAAATCGTACGAGCGGTTTGGGAAAAAACGGGAAAAGTTGATTTCCCGGACCTCTGCCTTGGCAACTTTGGGAGGCCATAGCTCCCGAACTAATGAACCGATTTTAAAATGGAATGGCTCAACTTGTTCCTGGTCTCAAAAATATACGGGTCAAAAATTGGCAGACCAATCGGATAGTAAGTTCTCGAATGGTCCGCAAAAGAGTGCCGAAGTTTCGCTTTTTTCGCCGTTTAACATGGGAAATCACTCCCCTCCGGCAGGAAAAAAATTCCCATTTAAAAACTTATCGTCCGATTTTAAAATCGCTTTGTGGATCTCTTAAGGACAATATTTATCATCTATCCTGCAAGTTAGAACGTGTTGCTAGCATTATTAGAGCCGGAATTACGTCTCTTTTAGCAAAGAGGTCGTTTCACAAGGAATGCAGACTGCACACTTCACAAAATTTTCATAGGCTGTAACGCCCAAACCCCTCGATAGATTTTTAAATAACTCGGTACGATTACTTTGGGATATGCCCAGAATATCACCTAAAATTTTCAGACAAATCGCACGAGTGGTTTGGGAAAAAACGGGAAAAGTGTATTTCCCGGACCTCTGCCTTGGCAACTTTGGGAGGCCATAGCTCCCGAACTAATGAACCGATTTTAAAATGGAATGGCTCATCTTGTTGCTGGTCTCAAAAATATACGGGACAAAAATTGGCAGACCAATCGGATAATAAGTTCTCGAATGGTCCGCAAAAGAAAGCCAAAGTTTGACTTTTTTTCGCCGTTTAACATGGGAAATCACTCCCCTCCGGCGGGAAAAAAATTCCCATTTAAAAACTTATCGTCCGATTTTAAAATCGCTTTGTGGATCTCTAAAGGACAATATTTATCATCTATCCTGCAAGTTAGAACGTGTTGCTAGCATTATTAGAGCCGGAATTACGTCTCTTTTAGCAAGAAGGTCGTTTCACAAGGAATGCAGACTGCACACTTCTCACAAAATTTTCATAGGCTGTAACGCCCAAACCCCTCGATAGATTTTTAAATAACTCGGTACGATCACTTTGGGATATGCCCAGAATATCCCCTAAAATTTTCAGACAAATCGTACGAGTGGTTTGGGAAAAAACGGGAAAAGTGTATTTCCCGGACCTCTGCCTTGGCAACTTTGGGAGGCCATAGCTCCCGAACTAATGAACCGATTTTAAAATGGAATGGCTCATCTTGTTGCTGGTCTCAAAAATATACGGGACAAAAATTGGCAGACCAATCGGATAATAAGTTCTCGAATGGTCCGCAAAAGAGTGCCGAAGTTTCGCTTTTTTCGCCGTTTAACATGGGAAATCACTCCCCTCCGGCAGGAAAAAAATTCCCATTTAAAAACTTATCGTCCGATTTTAAAATCGCTTTGTGGATCTCTTAAGGACAATATTTATCATCTATCCTGCAAGTTAGAACGTGTTGCTAGCATTATTAGAGCCGGAATTACATCTCTTTTAGCAAAGAGGTCGTTTCACAAGGAATGCAGACTGCACACTTCACAAAATTTTCATAGGCTGTAACGCCCAAACCCCTCGATAGATTTTTAAATAACTCGGTACGATTACTTTGGGATATGCCCAGAATATCCCCTAAAATTTTCAGACAAATCGTAGGAGTGGTTTGGGAGAAAATGGGAATCAACCAAATTTCAGTGCAGTCCGGGGGGAAAAAAGTGATATGCTCTAAATCAAAAACCCCTCGATGGATTTTAAAATCGCTTTGTACGATTAATCTTGGACATACAGAGAATATGCACAGCAATTTTCAGACAAATCGTAGGAGTGGTTTGGGAGAAAATGGGAATCAACCAAATTTTGGTTGATTTGCTCTAACTCAAAAACCACTCGATGGATTTTAAAATCCCTTTGTGGATCTCTTTAGAACGAGACAAAACATCTATCCTGCAAGTTAGAACGTGTTGCTAGCATTATTAGAGCCGGAATTACGTCTCTTTTAGGAAAAATGCGAAAAACGTGCGTTTCACGACGAATGGAGACGATTTGCACACTTTCCAACTTTCGTAGGCTGTAACTCCCAAACCCCTCGATGGATTTTAAAATCGCTTGGTACGATTAATGATTGATATACAGAGAATATGCACAGCAATTTTCAGACAAATCGTAGGAGTGGTTTGGGAGAAAATGGGAATCAACCAAATTTTGGTTGATTTGCTCTAACTCAAAAACCACTCGATGGATTTTAAAATCCCTTTGTGGATCTCTTTAGAACGAGACAAAACATCTATCCTGCAAGTTAGAACGTGTTGCTAGCATTATTAGAGCCGGAATTACGTCTCTTTTAGGAAAAATGCGAAAAACGTGCGTTTCACGAGGAATGGAGACGATTTGCACATTTTCGTAACTTTCGTAGGCTGTAACTCCCAAACCCCTCGATGGATTTTAAAATCGCTTGGTACGATTAATCTTGGATATGCAGAGAATATGCACAGCAATTTTCAGACAAATCGTAGGAGTGGTTTGGGAGAAACGGGAATCAACCAAATTTCAGTGCATTCACGGGTCCCAATTTTAACATGGGCCCAAATGGGAAAATCCAAACCCCTCGATAGATTTTTAAATAACTCGGTACGATTACTTTGAGATATGCCCAGAATATCCCCTAAAATTTTCAGACAAATCGTACGAGCGGTTTGGGAAAAAACGGGAAAAGTTGATTTCCCGGACCTCTGCCTTGGCAACTTTGGGAGGCCATAGCTCCCGAACTAATGAACCGATTTTAAAATGGAATGGCTCAACTTGTTCCTGGTCTCAAAAATATACGGGTCAAAAATTGGCAGACCAATCGGATAGTAAGTTCTCGAATGGTCCGCAAAAGAGTGCCGAAGTTTCGCTTTTTTCGCCGTTTAACATGGGAAATCACTCCCCTCCGGCAGGAAAAAAATTCCCATTTAAAAACTTATCGTCCGATTTTAAAATCGCTTTGTGGATCTCTTAAGGACAATATTTATCATCTATCCTGCAAGTTAGAACGTGTTGCTAGCATTATTAGAGCCGGAATTACGTCTCTTTTAGCAAAGAGGTCGTTTCACAAGGAATGCAGACTGCACACTTCACAAAATTTTCATAGGCTGTAACGCCCAAACCCCTCGATAGATTTTTAAATAACTCGGTACGATTACTTTGGGATATGCCCCAGAATATCACCTAAAATTTTCAGACAAATCGCACGAGTGGTTTTGGGGAAAAAAACGGGAAAAAGTGTATTTCCCGGACCTCTGCCTTGGCAAACTTTGGGAGGGCCATAGCTCCCGAAACTAATGAACCGATTTTAAAATGGAATGGCTCATCTTGTTTCTGGTCTCAAAAAATATACGGGACAAAAAATTGGCAGACCAATCGGATAATAAGTTCTCGAATGGTCCGCAAAAAGAAAGCCAAAGTTTGACTTTTTTCGCCCGTTTAACATGGGAAATCACTCCCCCTCCGGCGGGAAAAAAAATTCCCATTTAAAAACTTATCGTCCGATTTTAAAATCGCTTTGTGGATCTCTAAAGGGACAATATTTATCATCTATCCTGCAAGTTAGAACGTGTTGCTAGCATTATTAGAGCCGGAATTACGTCCTCTTTTAGCAAGAAGGTCGTTTCACAAGGAATGCAGACTGCACACTTCACAAAAATTTTCATAGGCTGTAAACGCCCCAAACCCCTCGATAGATTTTTAAATAACTCGGTACGATCACTTTTGGGATATGCCCCAGAATATCCCCTAAAATTTTCAGACAAATCGTACGAGTGGTTTTGGGAAAAAAACGGGAAAAAGTGTATTTCCCGGACCTCTGCCTTGGCAACTTTGGGAGGCCATAGCTCCCGAAACTAATGAAACCGATTTTAAAATGGAATGGCTCATCTTGTTGCTGGTCTCAAAAAATATACGGGACAAAAATTGGCAGACCAATCGGATAATAAGTTCTCGAATGGTCCGCAAAAGAGTGCCGAAGTTTTCGCTTTTTTCGCCGTTTTAACATGGGAAAATCACTCCCCCTCCGGCAGGAAAAAAAATTCCCATTTAAAAAACTTATCGTCCGATTTTAAAATCGCTTTGTGGATCTCTTAAGGGACAATATTTATCATCTATCCTGCAAGTTAGAACGTGTTGCTAGCATTATTAGAAGCCGGAATTACATCTCTTTTAGCAAAGAGGTCGTTTCACAAGGAATGCAGACTGCACACTTCACAAAATTTTTCATAGGCTGTAACGCCCAAACCCCTCGATAGATTTTTAAATAACTCGGTACGATTACTTTGGGATATGCCCCAGAATATCCCCTAAAATTTTTCAGACAAAATCGTAGGAGTGGTTTGGGGAGAAAAATGGGAATCAAACCAAAATTTCAGTGCAGTCCCGGGGGGAAAAAAAGTGATATGCTCTAAATCAAAAAACCCCTCGATGGATTTTTAAAATCGCTTTGTACGATTAATCTTGGGACATACAGAGAATATGCACAGCAATTTTTCAGACAAATCGTAGGAGTGGTTTGGGAGAAAAATGGGAAATCAACCAAAATTTTGGTTGATTTTGCTCTAACTCAAAAAACCACTCGATGGATTTTTAAAATCCCTTTGTGGATCTCTTTAGAAACGAGACAAAACATCTATCCTGCAAGTTAGAACGTGTTGCTAGCAATTATTAGAGCCGGAATTACGTCTCTTTTAGGAAAAATGCGAAAAAAACGTGCGTTTTCACGACGAATGGAGACGATTTGCACACTTTCCAACTTTCGTAGGCTGTAACTCCCCAAACCCCTCGATGGATTTTAAAAATCGCTTGGTACGATTAATGATTGATATACAGAGAAATATGCACAGCAATTTTCAGACAAATCGTAGGAGTGGTTTGGGGGTAAATGGGAATCAACCAAATTTTTGTTGATTTTGCTCTAACTCAAAAAACCACTCGATGGATTTTAAAATCCCTTTGTGGATCTCTTTAGAACGAGACAAAAAACATCTATCCTGCAAGTTTAGAACGTGTTTGCTAGCATTATTAGAGCCGGAATTACGTCTCTTTTAGGAAAAAATGCGAAAAACGTGCGTTTTCACGAGGAATGGAGACGATTTGCACATTTTTCGTAACTTTCGTAGGCTGTAACTCCCAAAACCCCTCGATGGATTTTAAAATCGCTTGGTACGATTAATCTTGGATATGCAGAGAATATGCACAGCAATTTTCAGACAAATCGTAGGAGTGGTTTGGGAAAAAACGGGAAATCAACCAAATTTCAGTGCATTCACGGGGTCCCAATTTTAACATGGGCCCAAATGGGAAAAATCCAAACCCCTCGATAGATTTTTAAATAACTCGGTACGATTACTTTGAGATATGCCCAGAATATCCCCTAAAATTTTCAGACAAATCGTACGAGCGGTTTGGGGAAAAAAACGGGAAAAAGTTTGATTTCCCGGACCTCTGCCTTGGCAAACTTTTGGGAGGCCATAGCTCCCCGAACTAATGAACCGATTTTAAAAATGGAATGGCTCAACTTGTTCCTGGTCTCAAAAAATATACGGGTCAAAAAATTGGCAGACCAATCGGATAGTAAGTTCTCGAATGGTCCGCAAAAAGAGTGCCGAAGTTTCGCTTTTTTCGCCGTTTAACATGGGAAAATCACTCCCCTCCGGCAGGAAAAAAAAATTCCCATTTAAAAACTTATCGTCCGATTTTTAAAATCGCTTTGTGGATCTCTTAAGGACAATATTTATCATCTATCCTGCAAGTTAGAAACGTGTTTGCTAGCATTATTAGAGCCGGAATTACGTCTCTTTTAGCAAAGAGGTCGTTTCACAAGGAATGCAGACTGCACACTTCACAAAATTTTTCATAGGCTGTAACGCCCAAAACCCCTCGATAGATTTTTAAATAACTCGGTACGATTTACTTTGGGATATGCCCAGAATATCACCTAAAAATTTTCAGACAAATCGCACGAGTGGTTTTGGGAAAAAAACGGGAAAAGTGTATTTCCCGGACCTCTGCCTTGGCAACTTTGGGAGGCCATAGCTCCCGAACTAATGAACCGATTTTAAAATGGAATGGCTCATCTTGTTGCTGGTCTCAAAAAATATACGGGACAAAAAATTGGCAGACCAATCGGATAATAAGTTCTCGAATGGTCCCGCAAAAAGAAAAGCCAAAGTTTGACTTTTTTTCGCCGTTTAAACATGGGAAATCACTCCCCTCCGGCGGGAAAAAAAATTCCCATTTAAAAAACTTATCGTCCGATTTTAAAATCGCTTTTGTGGATCTCTAAAGGACAAATATTTATCATCTATCCTGCAAGTTAGAACGTGTTTGCTAGCATTATTAGAGCCGGAATTTACGTCCTCTTTTAGCAAGAAGGTCGTTTCACAAGGAATGCAGACTGCACACTTCACAAAATTTTTCATAGGCTGTAACGCCCAAAACCCCTCGATAGATTTTTTAAATAACTCGGTACGATCACTTTGGGATATGCCCAGAATATCCCCCTAAAATTTTCAGACAAATCGTACGAGTGGTTTGGGAAAAAAAACGGGAAAAGTGTAATTTCCCGGACCTCTGCCTTGGCAAACTTTGGGAGGCCATAGCTCCCGAACTAATGAACCGATTTTAAAAATGGAATGGCTCATCTTGTTGCTGGTCTCAAAAAATATACGGGACAAAAAAATTGGCAGACCAATCGGATAATAAGTTCTCGAATGGTCCGCAAAAGAGTGCCGAAGTTTCGCTTTTTTTCGCCGTTTAAACATGGGGAAATTCACTCCCCTCCGGCAGGAAAAAAAATTCCCATTTTAAAAAACTTATCGTCCGATTTTAAAATCGCTTTGTGGATCTCTTAAGGGACAATATTTATCAATCTATTCCTGCAAGTTAGAACGTGTTGCTAGCATTATTAGAGGCCGGAATTACATCTCTTTTAGCAAAGAGGTCCGTTTCCACAAGGAAATGCAGACTGCACACTTCACAAAAATTTTTCATAGGCTGTAACGCCCAAACCCCTCGATAGATTTTTTAAATAACTCGGTAACGATTACTTTGGGATATGCCCAGAATATCCCCCTAAAATTTTCAGACAAATCGTAGGAGTGGTTTTGGGAGGAAAAATGGGAATTCAACCAAATTTCAGTGCAGTCCGGGGGGAAAAAAAGTGATTATGCTCTAAATCAAAAAACCCCTCGATGGATTTTAAAATCGCTTTGTTACGATTAATCTTGGGACATACAGAGAATATGCACAGCAATTTTTCAGACAAATCGTAGGAGTGGTTTGGGAGAAAAATGGGAATCAACCAAATTTTTGGTTGATTTGCTCTAACTCAAAAACCACTCGATGGATTTTTAAAATCCCTTTTGTGGAATCTCTTTAGAACGAGACAAAAACATCTATCCTGCAAGTTAGAACGTGTTTGCTAGCATTATTAGAGCCGGAATTACGTCTCTTTAGGAAAAAATGCGAAAAACGTGCGTTTTCACGACGAATGGAGACGATTTGCACACTTTCCAACTTTCGTAGGCTGTAACTCCCAAAACCCCTCGATGGATTTTAAAATCGCTTGGTACGATTAATGATTGATATAAAGAGAATATGCACAGCAAATTTTCAGACAAATCGTAGGAGTGGTTTGGGGAGAAAATGGGAATCAACCAAATTTTTGGTTGATTTGCTCTAACTCAAAAAACCACTCGATGGATTTTAAAATCCCCTTTGTGGATCTCTTTAGAACGAGACAAAAACATCTATCCTGCAAGTTAGAAACGTGTTGCTAGCATTATTAGAGCCGGAATTACGTCTCTTTTAGGAAAAAATGCGAAAAAACGTTGCGTTTCACGAGGAATGGAGACGATTTGCACATTTTCGTAACTTTCGTAGGCTGTAACTCCCAAAACCCCTCGATGGATTTTAAAATCGCTTGGTACGATTTAATCTTGGATATGCAGAGAATATGCACAGCAATTTTTCAGACAAAATCGTAGGAGTGGTTTGGGAGAAAACGGGAATCAACCAAATTTCAGTGCATTCACGGGTCCCAATTTTAACATGGGCCCAAAATGGAAAAATCCAAACCCCTCGATAGATTTTTTAAATAAACTCGGTACGATTACTTTGGGATATGCCCAGAATATCCCCTAAAATTTTCAGACAAAATCGTACGAGCGATTTGGGAAAAAAACGGGAAAAAGTTGATTTCCCGGACCTCTGCCTTGGCAACTTTTGGGAGGCCATAGCTCCCGAACTAATGAACCGATTTTTAAAATGGAAATGGCTCAAACTTGTTTCCTGGTCTCAAAAAATATACGGGTCAAAAATTGGCAGACCAATCGGATAGTAAGTTCTCGAATGGTCCCGCAAAAAGAGTGCCGAAGTTTTCGCTTTTTTTCGCCGTTTAACATGGGAAAATCACTCCCCTCCGGCAGGAAAAAAAATTCCCATTTAAAAAACTTATCGTCCGATTTTAAAAATCGCTTTGTGGATCTCTTAAGGACAATATTTTATCATCTATCCTGCAAGTTAGAAACGTGGTTGCTAGCATTATTAGAGCCGGAATTACGTCTCTTTTAGCAAAGAGGGTCGTTTTCACAAAGGAAATGCAGACTGCACACTTCACAAAATTTTCATAGGCTGTAAACGCCCAAACCCCCTCGATAGATTTTTTAAATAACTCGGTACGATTACTTTGGGATATGCCCAGAATATCACCTAAAATTTTTCAGACAAATCGCACGAGTGGTTTTGGGAAAAAAACGGGAAAAAGTGTATTTCCCGGGACCTCTGCCTTGGCAACTTTGGGAGGCCATAGTCTCCCGAAACTAATGAAACCGATTTTAAAAATGGAATGGCTCATCTTGTTTGCTGGTCTCAAAAAATATACGGGACAAAAAATTGGCAGACCAATCGGATTAATAAGTTTCTCGAATGGTCCGCAAAAGAAAGCCAAAGTTTTGACTTTTTTTCGCCGTTTAACATGGGAAAATCACTCCCCTCCGGCGGGAAAAAAAATTCCCATTTAAAAAACTTATCGTCCCGATTTTTAAAATCGCTTTGGTGGATCTCTAAAGGACAAATATTTATCAATCTATCCTGCAAGTTAGAAACGTGTTGCTAGCATTATTAGAGCCGGAAATTACGTCTCTTTTAGCAAGAAGGTCGTTTTCACAAGGAATGCAGGACTGCACACTTCACAAAATTTTCATAGGCTGTAACGCCCAAACCCCTCGATAGATTTTTTAAATAACTCGGTACGATCACTTTGGGATATGCCCAGAATATCCCCTAAAAATTTTCAGACAAAATCGTACGAGTGGTTTGGGAAAAAAACGGGAAAAGTGTATTTCCCGGACCTCTGCCCTTGGCAACTTTGGGAGGCCATAGCTCCCGAACTAATGAACCGATTTTTAAAATGGAATGGCTTCATCTTGTTGGCTGGTCTCAAAAAATATACGGGACAAAAAATTGGCAGACCAATCGGATAAATAAGTTCTCGAATGGTCCGCAAAAGAGTGGCCGAAAGTTTTCGCTTTTTTTTCGCCGTTTAACATGGGAAAATCACTCCCCTCCGGCAGGAAAAAAAATTCCCATTTAAAAAACTTATCGTCCGATTTTTAAAATCGCTTTGTGGATCTCTTAAGGACAATATTTTATCATCTATCCTGCAAGTTAGAAACGTGTTGCTAGCATTATTAGAGCCGGAATTACATCTCTTTTAGCAAAGAGGTCGTTTTCACAAGGAATGCAGACTGCCACACTTCCACAAAAATTTTCATAGGCTGTAACGCCCAAAACCCCTCGATAGATTTTTAAAATAACCTCGGTACGATTTACTTTGGGATATGCCCAGAATATCCCCTAAAATTTTTCAGACAAATCGTAGGAAGTGGTTTGGGAGAAAAATGGGAATCAAAC
>OW119929.1:99136188-99181612 GCA_933210815.1 Meta bourneti | reverse complement strand
GAATTTCGACTCGGCCATTCGCTAGGGAATTCATCTGGCTTTCAGGAACCACTTGAACCATCTTCATATCTCAACTTGGGTCGGAGTAATCGCTAAGTTTAGGTGTTAACAGGAAATCATCGATATCTCAACTGTCTATAATTGAAAACTGCCGCTAGGGGAAATTTCGACTGGGCCGTTCGGTAGGGAATCCCTCAGGGACCCAGGAACCACCTGAACCAACTTCATATATCAACTTGGGTCGTAGTTATCGCTATGTTGGAAAGCGATTTTTTTAAATCGTCGTTTTGGAAACAAAAAAGCCTCCTAGGACCATCAAACTTGACACCCTTAAAACTGCCGCTAGGGGAATTTCGACTCGGCCATTCGCTAGGGAATTCATCTGGCTTTCAGGAACCACTTGAACCATCTTCATATCTCAACTTGGGTCGGAGTAATCGCTAAGTTTAGGTGTTAACAGGAAATCATCGATATCTCAACTGTCTATAATTGAAAACTGCCGCTAGGGGAAATTTCGACTGGGCCGTTCGGTAGGGAATCCCTCAGGGACCCAGGAACCACCTGAACCAACTTCATATATCAACTTGGGTCGTAGTTATCGCTATGTTGGAAAGCGATTTTTTTAAATCGTCGTTTTGGAAACAAAAAAGCCTCCTAGGACCATCAAACTTGACACCCTTAAAACTGCCGCTAGGGGAATTTCGACTCGGCCATTCGCTAGGGAATTCATCTGGCTTTCAGGAACCACTTGAACCATCTTCATATCTCAACTTGGGTCGGAGTAATCGCTAAGTTTAGGTGTTAACAGGAAATCATCGATATCTCAACTGTCTATAATTGAAAACTGCCGCTAGGGGAAATTTCGACTGGGCCGTTCGGTAGGGAATCCCTCAGGGACCCAGGAACCACCTGAACCAACTTCATATATCAACTTGGGTCGTAGTTATCGCTATGTTGGAAAGCGATTTTTTTAAATCGTCGTTTTGGAAACAAAAAAGCCTCCTAGGACCATCAAACTTGACACCCTTAAAACTGCCGCTAGGGGAATTTCGACTCGGCCATTCGCTAGGGAATTCATCTGGCTTTCAGGAACCACTTGAACCATCTTCATATCTCAACTTGGGTCGGAGTAATCGCTAAGTTTAGGTGTTAACAGGAAATCATCGATATCTCAACTGTCTATAATTGAAAACTGCCGCTAGGGGAAATTTCGACTGGGCCGTTCGGTAGGGAATCCCTCAGGGACCCAGGAACCACCTGAACCAACTTCATATATCAACTTGGGTCGTAGTTATCGCTATGTTGGAAAGCGATTTTTTTAAATCGTCGTTTTGGAAACAAAAAAGCCTCCTAGGACCATCAAACTTGACACCCTTAAAACTGCCGCTAGGGGAATTTCGACTCGGCCATTCGCTAGGGAATTCATCTGGCTTTCAGGAACCACTTGAACCATCTTCATATCTCAACTTGGGTCGGAGTAATCGCTAAGTTTAGGTGTTAACAGGAAATCATCGATATCTCAACTGTCTATAATTGAAAACTGCCGCTAGGGGAAATTTCGACTGGGCCGTTCGGTAGGGAATCCCTCAGGGACCCAGGAACCACCTGAACCAACTTCATATATCAACTTGGGTCGTAGTTATCGCTATGTTGGAAAGCGATTTTTTTAAATCGTCGTTTTGGAAACAAAAAAGCCTCCTAGGACCATCAAACTTGACACCCTTAAAACTGCCGCTAGGGGAATTTCGACTCGGCCATTCGCTAGGGAATTCATCTGGCTTTCAGGAACCACTTGAACCATCTTCATATCTCAACTTGGGTCGGAGTAATCGCTAAGTTTAGGTGTTAACAGGAAATCATCGATATCTCAACTGTCTATAATTGAAAACTGCCGCTAGGGGAAATTTCGACTGGGCCGTTCGGTAGGGAATCCCTCAGGGACCCAGGAACCACCTGAACCAACTTCATATATCAACTTGGGTCGTAGTTATCGCTATGTTGGAAAGCGATTTTTTTAAATCGTCGTTTTGGAAACAAAAAAGCCTCCTAGGACCATCAAACTTGACACCCTTAAAACTGCCGCTAGGGGAATTTCGACTCGGCCATTCGCTAGGGAATTCATCTGGCTTTCAGGAACCACTTGAACCATCTTCATATCTCAACTTGGGTCGGAGTAATCGCTAAGTTTAGGTGTTAACAGGAAATCATCGATATCTCAACTGTCTATAATTGAAAACTGCCGCTAGGGGAAATTTCGACTGGGCCGTTCGGTAGGGAATCCCTCAGGGACCCAGGAACCACCTGAACCAACTTCATATATCAACTTGGGTCGTAGTTATCGCTATGTTGGAAAGCGATTTTTTTAAATCGTCGTTTTGGAAACAAAAAAGCCTCCTAGGACCATCAAACTTGACACCCTTAAAACTGCCGCTAGGGGAATTTCGACTCGGCCATTCGCTAGGGAATTCATCTGGCTTTCAGGAACCACTTGAACCATCTTCATATCTCAACTTGGGTCGGAGTAATCGCTAAGTTTAGGTGTTAACAGGAAATCATCGATATCTCAACTGTCTATAATTGAAAACTGCCGCTAGGGGAAATTTCGACTGGGCCGTTCGGTAGGGAATCCCTCAGGGACCCAGGAACCACCTGAACCAACTTCATATATCAACTTGGGTCGTAGTTATCGCTATGTTGGAAAGCGATTTTTTTAAATCGTCGTTTTGGAAACAAAAAAGCCTCCTAGGACCATCAAACTTGACACCCTTAAAACTGCCGCTAGGGGAATTTCGACTCGGCCATTCGCTAGGGAATTCATCTGGCTTTCAGGAACCACTTGAACCATCTTCATATCTCAACTTGGGTCGGAGTAATCGCTAAGTTTAGGTGTTAACAGGAAATCATCGATATCTCAACTGTCTATAATTGAAAACTGCCGCTAGGGGAAATTTCGACTGGGCCGTTCGGTAGGGAATCCCTCAGGGACCCAGGAACCACCTGAACCAACTTCATATATCAACTTGGGTCGTAGTTATCGCTATGTTGGAAAGCGATTTTTTTAAATCGTCGTTTTGGAAACAAAAAAGCCTCCTAGGACCATCAAACTTGACACCCTTAAAACTGCCGCTAGGGGAATTTCGACTCGGCCATTCGCTAGGGAATTCATCTGGCTTTCAGGAACCACTTGAACCATCTTCATATCTCAACTTGGGTCGGAGTAATCGCTAAGTTTAGGTGTTAACAGGAAATCATCGATATCTCAACTGTCTATAATTGAAAACTGCCGCTAGGGGAAATTTCGACTGGGCCGTTCGGTAGGGAATCCCTCAGGGACCCAGGAACCACCTGAACCAACTTCATATATCAACTTGGGTCGTAGTTATCGCTATGTTGGAAAGCGATTTTTTTAAATCGTCGTTTTGGAAACAAAAAAGCCTCCTAGGACCATCAAACTTGACACCCTTAAAACTGCCGCTAGGGGAATTTCGACTCGGCCATTCGCTAGGGAATTCATCTGGCTTTCAGGAACCACTTGAACCATCTTCATATCTCAACTTGGGTCGGAGTAATCGCTAAGTTTAGGTGTTAACAGGAAATCATCGATATCTCAACTGTCTATAATTGAAAACTGCCGCTAGGGGAAATTTCGACTGGGCCGTTCGGTAGGGAATCCCTCAGGGACCCAGGAACCACCTGAACCAACTTCATATATCAACTTGGGTCGTAGTTATCGCTATGTTGGAAAGCGATTTTTTTAAATCGTCGTTTTGGAAACAAAAAAGCCTCCTAGGACCATCAAACTTGACACCCTTAAAACTGCCGCTAGGGGAATTTCGACTCGGCCATTCGCTAGGGAATTCATCTGGCTTTCAGGAACCACTTGAACCATCTTCATATCTCAACTTGGGTCGGAGTAATCGCTAAGTTTAGGTGTTAACAGGAAATCATCGATATCTCAACTGTCTATAATTGAAAACTGCCGCTAGGGGAAATTTCGACTGGGCCGTTCGGTAGGGAATCCCTCAGGGACCCAGGAACCACCTGAACCAACTTCATATATCAACTTGGGTCGTAGTTATCGCTATGTTGGAAAGCGATTTTTTTAAATCGTCGTTTTGGAAACAAAAAAGCCTCCTAGGACCATCAAACTTGACACCCTTAAAACTGCCGCTAGGGGAATTTCGACTCGGCCATTCGCTAGGGAATTCATCTGGCTTTCAGGAACCACTTGAACCATCTTCATATCTCAACTTGGGTCGGAGTAATCGCTAAGTTTAGGTGTTAACAGGAAATCATCGATATCTCAACTGTCTATAATTGAAAACTGCCGCTAGGGGAAATTTCGACTGGGCCGTTCGGTAGGGAATCCCTCAGGGACCCAGGAACCACCTGAACCAACTTCATATATCAACTTGGGTCGTAGTTATCGCTATGTTGGAAAGCGATTTTTTTAAATCGTCGTTTTGGAAACAAAAAAGCCTCCTAGGACCATCAAACTTGACACCCTTAAAACTGCCGCTAGGGGAATTTCGACTCGGCCATTCGCTAGGGAATTCATCTGGCTTTCAGGAACCACTTGAACCATCTTCATATCTCAACTTGGGTCGGAGTAATCGCTAAGTTTAGGTGTTAACAGGAAATCATCGATATCTCAACTGTCTATAATTGAAAACTGCCGCTAGGGGAAATTTCGACTGGGCCGTTCGGTAGGGAATCCCTCAGGGACCCAGGAACCACCTGAACCAACTTCATATATCAACTTGGGTCGTAGTTATCGCTATGTTGGAAAGCGATTTTTTTAAATCGTCGTTTTGGAAACAAAAAAGCCTCCTAGGACCATCAAACTTGACACCCTTAAAACTGCCGCTAGGGGAATTTCGACTCGGCCATTCGCTAGGGAATTCATCTGGCTTTCAGGAACCACTTGAACCATCTTCATATCTCAACTTGGGTCGGAGTAATCGCTAAGTTTAGGTGTTAACAGGAAATCATCGATATCTCAACTGTCTATAATTGAAAACTGCCGCTAGGGGAAATTTCGACTGGGCCGTTCGGTAGGGAATCCCTCAGGGACCCAGGAACCACCTGAACCAACTTCATATATCAACTTGGGTCGTAGTTATCGCTATGTTGGAAAGCGATTTTTTTAAATCGTCGTTTTGGAAACAAAAAAGCCTCCTAGGACCATCAAACTTGACACCCTTAAAACTGCCGCTAGGGGAATTTCGACTCGGCCATTCGCTAGGGAATTCATCTGGCTTTCAGGAACCACTTGAACCATCTTCATATCTCAACTTGGGTCGGAGTAATCGCTAAGTTTAGGTGTTAACAGGAAATCATCGATATCTCAACTGTCTATAATTGAAAACTGCCGCTAGGGGAAATTTCGACTGGGCCGTTCGGTAGGGAATCCCTCAGGGACCCAGGAACCACCTGAACCAACTTCATATATCAACTTGGGTCGTAGTTATCGCTATGTTGGAAAGCGATTTTTTTAAATCGTCGTTTTGGAAACAAAAAAGCCTCCTAGGACCATCAAACTTGACACCCTTAAAACTGCCGCTAGGGGAATTTCGACTCGGCCATTCGCTAGGGAATTCATCTGGCTTTCAGGAACCACTTGAACCATCTTCATATCTCAACTTGGGTCGGAGTAATCGCTAAGTTTAGGTGTTAACAGGAAATCATCGATATCTCAACTGTCTATAATTGAAAACTGCCGCTAGGGGAAATTTCGACTGGGCCGTTCGGTAGGGAATCCCTCAGGGACCCAGGAACCACCTGAACCAACTTCATATATCAACTTGGGTCGTAGTTATCGCTATGTTGGAAAGCGATTTTTTTAAATCGTCGTTTTGGAAACAAAAAAGCCTCCTAGGACCATCAAACTTGACACCCTTAAAACTGCCGCTAGGGGAATTTCGACTCGGCCATTCGCTAGGGAATTCATCTGGCTTTCAGGAACCACTTGAACCATCTTCATATCTCAACTTGGGTCGGAGTAATCGCTAAGTTTAGGTGTTAACAGGAAATCATCGATATCTCAACTGTCTATAATTGAAAACTGCCGCTAGGGGAAATTTCGACTGGGCCGTTCGGTAGGGAATCCCTCAGGGACCCAGGAACCACCTGAACCAACTTCATATATCAACTTGGGTCGTAGTTATCGCTATGTTGGAAAGCGATTTTTTTAAATCGTCGTTTTGGAAACAAAAAAGCCTCCTAGGACCATCAAACTTGACACCCTTAAAACTGCCGCTAGGGGAATTTCGACTCGGCCATTCGCTAGGGAATTCATCTGGCTTTCAGGAACCACTTGAACCATCTTCATATCTCAACTTGGGTCGGAGTAATCGCTAAGTTTAGGTGTTAACAGGAAATCATCGATATCTCAACTGTCTATAATTGAAAACTGCCGCTAGGGGAAATTTCGACTGGGCCGTTCGGTAGGGAATCCCTCAGGGACCCAGGAACCACCTGAACCAACTTCATATATCAACTTGGGTCGTAGTTATCGCTATGTTGGAAAGCGATTTTTTTAAATCGTCGTTTTGGAAACAAAAAAGCCTCCTAGGACCATCAAACTTGACACCCTTAAAACTGCCGCTAGGGGAATTTCGACTCGGCCATTCGCTAGGGAATTCATCTGGCTTTCAGGAACCACTTGAACCATCTTCATATCTCAACTTGGGTCGGAGTAATCGCTAAGTTTAGGTGTTAACAGGAAATCATCGATATCTCAACTGTCTATAATTGAAAACTGCCGCTAGGGGAAATTTCGACTGGGCCGTTCGGTAGGGAATCCCTCAGGGACCCAGGAACCACCTGAACCAACTTCATATATCAACTTGGGTCGTAGTTATCGCTATGTTGGAAAGCGATTTTTTTAAATCGTCGTTTTGGAAACAAAAAAGCCTCCTAGGACCATCAAACTTGACACCCTTAAAACTGCCGCTAGGGGAATTTCGACTCGGCCATTCGCTAGGGAATTCATCTGGCTTTCAGGAACCACTTGAACCATCTTCATATCTCAACTTGGGTCGGAGTAATCGCTAAGTTTAGGTGTTAACAGGAAATCATCGATATCTCAACTGTCTATAATTGAAAACTGCCGCTAGGGGAAATTTCGACTGGGCCGTTCGGTAGGGAATCCCTCAGGGACCCAGGAACCACCTGAACCAACTTCATATATCAACTTGGGTCGTAGTTATCGCTATGTTGGAAAGCGATTTTTTTAAATCGTCGTTTTGGAAACAAAAAAGCCTCCTAGGACCATCAAACTTGACACCCTTAAAACTGCCGCTAGGGGAATTTCGACTCGGCCATTCGCTAGGGAATTCATCTGGCTTTCAGGAACCACTTGAACCATCTTCATATCTCAACTTGGGTCGGAGTAATCGCTAAGTTTAGGTGTTAACAGGAAATCATCGATATCTCAACTGTCTATAATTGAAAACTGCCGCTAGGGGAAATTTCGACTGGGCCGTTCGGTAGGGAATCCCTCAGGGACCCAGGAACCACCTGAACCAACTTCATATATCAACTTGGGTCGTAGTTATCGCTATGTTGGAAAGCGATTTTTTTAAATCGTCGTTTTGGAAACAAAAAAGCCTCCTAGGACCATCAAACTTGACACCCTTAAAACTGCCGCTAGGGGAATTTCGACTCGGCCATTCGCTAGGGAATTCATCTGGCTTTCAGGAACCACTTGAACCATCTTCATATCTCAACTTGGGTCGGAGTAATCGCTAAGTTTAGGTGTTAACAGGAAATCATCGATATCTCAACTGTCTATAATTGAAAACTGCCGCTAGGGGAAATTTCGACTGGGCCGTTCGGTAGGGAATCCCTCAGGGACCCAGGAACCACCTGAACCAACTTCATATATCAACTTGGGTCGTAGTTATCGCTATGTTGGAAAGCGATTTTTTTAAATCGTCGTTTTGGAAACAAAAAAGCCTCCTAGGACCATCAAACTTGACACCCTTAAAACTGCCGCTAGGGGAATTTCGACTCGGCCATTCGCTAGGGAATTCATCTGGCTTTCAGGAACCACTTGAACCATCTTCATATCTCAACTTGGGTCGGAGTAATCGCTAAGTTTAGGTGTTAACAGGAAATCATCGATATCTCAACTGTCTATAATTGAAAACTGCCGCTAGGGGAAATTTCGACTGGGCCGTTCGGTAGGGAATCCCTCAGGGACCCAGGAACCACCTGAACCAACTTCATATATCAACTTGGGTCGTAGTTATCGCTATGTTGGAAAGCGATTTTTTTAAATCGTCGTTTTGGAAACAAAAAAGCCTCCTAGGACCATCAAACTTGACACCCTTAAAACTGCCGCTAGGGGAATTTCGACTCGGCCATTCGCTAGGGAATTCATCTGGCTTTCAGGAACCACTTGAACCATCTTCATATCTCAACTTGGGTCGGAGTAATCGCTAAGTTTAGGTGTTAACAGGAAATCATCGATATCTCAACTGTCTATAATTGAAAACTGCCGCTAGGGGAAATTTCGACTGGGCCGTTCGGTAGGGAATCCCTCAGGGACCCAGGAACCACCTGAACCAACTTCATATATCAACTTGGGTCGTAGTTATCGCTATGTTGGAAAGCGATTTTTTTAAATCGTCGTTTTGGAAACAAAAAAGCCTCCTAGGACCATCAAACTTGACACCCTTAAAACTGCCGCTAGGGGAATTTCGACTCGGCCATTCGCTAGGGAATTCATCTGGCTTTCAGGAACCACTTGAACCATCTTCATATCTCAACTTGGGTCGGAGTAATCGCTAAGTTTAGGTGTTAACAGGAAATCATCGATATCTCAACTGTCTATAATTGAAAACTGCCGCTAGGGGAAATTTCGACTGGGCCGTTCGGTAGGGAATCCCTCAGGGACCCAGGAACCACCTGAACCAACTTCATATATCAACTTGGGTCGTAGTTATCGCTATGTTGGAAAGCGATTTTTTTAAATCGTCGTTTTGGAAACAAAAAAGCCTCCTAGGACCATCAAACTTGACACCCTTAAAACTGCCGCTAGGGGAATTTCGACTCGGCCATTCGCTAGGGAATTCATCTGGCTTTCAGGAACCACTTGAACCATCTTCATATCTCAACTTGGGTCGGAGTAATCGCTAAGTTTAGGTGTTAACAGGAAATCATCGATATCTCAACTGTCTATAATTGAAAACTGCCGCTAGGGGAAATTTCGACTGGGCCGTTCGGTAGGGAATCCCTCAGGGACCCAGGAACCACCTGAACCAACTTCATATATCAACTTGGGTCGTAGTTATCGCTATGTTGGAAAGCGATTTTTTTAAATCGTCGTTTTGGAAACAAAAAAGCCTCCTAGGACCATCAAACTTGACACCCTTAAAACTGCCGCTAGGGGAATTTCGACTCGGCCATTCGCTAGGGAATTCATCTGGCTTTCAGGAACCACTTGAACCATCTTCATATCTCAACTTGGGTCGGAGTAATCGCTAAGTTTAGGTGTTAACAGGAAATCATCGATATCTCAACTGTCTATAATTGAAAACTGCCGCTAGGGGAAATTTCGACTGGGCCGTTCGGTAGGGAATCCCTCAGGGACCCAGGAACCACCTGAACCAACTTCATATATCAACTTGGGTCGTAGTTATCGCTATGTTGGAAAGCGATTTTTTTAAATCGTCGTTTTGGAAACAAAAAAGCCTCCTAGGACCATCAAACTTGACACCCTTAAAACTGCCGCTAGGGGAATTTCGACTCGGCCATTCGCTAGGGAATTCATCTGGCTTTCAGGAACCACTTGAACCATCTTCATATCTCAACTTGGGTCGGAGTAATCGCTAAGTTTAGGTGTTAACAGGAAATCATCGATATCTCAACTGTCTATAATTGAAAACTGCCGCTAGGGGAAATTTCGACTGGGCCGTTCGGTAGGGAATCCCTCAGGGACCCAGGAACCACCTGAACCAACTTCATATATCAACTTGGGTCGTAGTTATCGCTATGTTGGAAAGCGATTTTTTTAAATCGTCGTTTTGGAAACAAAAAAGCCTCCTAGGACCATCAAACTTGACACCCTTAAAACTGCCGCTAGGGGAATTTCGACTCGGCCATTCGCTAGGGAATTCATCTGGCTTTCAGGAACCACTTGAACCATCTTCATATCTCAACTTGGGTCGGAGTAATCGCTAAGTTTAGGTGTTAACAGGAAATCATCGATATCTCAACTGTCTATAATTGAAAACTGCCGCTAGGGGAAATTTCGACTGGGCCGTTCGGTAGGGAATCCCTCAGGGACCCAGGAACCACCTGAACCAACTTCATATATCAACTTGGGTCGTAGTTATCGCTATGTTGGAAAGCGATTTTTTTAAATCGTCGTTTTGGAAACAAAAAAGCCTCCTAGGACCATCAAACTTGACACCCTTAAAACTGCCGCTAGGGGAATTTCGACTCGGCCATTCGCTAGGGAATTCATCTGGCTTTCAGGAACCACTTGAACCATCTTCATATCTCAACTTGGGTCGGAGTAATCGCTAAGTTTAGGTGTTAACAGGAAATCATCGATATCTCAACTGTCTATAATTGAAAACTGCCGCTAGGGGAAATTTCGACTGGGCCGTTCGGTAGGGAATCCCTCAGGGACCCAGGAACCACCTGAACCAACTTCATATATCAACTTGGGTCGTAGTTATCGCTATGTTGGAAAGCGATTTTTTTAAATCGTCGTTTTGGAAACAAAAAAGCCTCCTAGGACCATCAAACTTGACACCCTTAAAACTGCCGCTAGGGGAATTTCGACTCGCACCATTCGCTAGGGAATTCATCTGGCTTTCAGGAACCACTTGAACCATCTTCATATCTCAACTTGGGTCGGAGTAATCGCTAAGTTTAGGTGTTAACAGGAAATCATCGATATCTCAACTGTCTATAATTGAAAACTGCCGCTAGGGGAAATTTCGACTGGGCCGTTCGGTAGGGAATCCCTCAGGGACCCAGGAACCACCTGAACCAACTTCATATATCAACTTGGGTCGTAGTTATCGCTATGTTGGAAAGCGATTTTTTTAAATCGTCGTTTTGGAAACAAAAAAGCCTCCTAGGACCATCAAACTTGACACCCTTAAAACTGCCGCTAGGGGAATTTCGACTCGGCCATTCGCTAGGGAATTCATCTGGCTTTCAGGAACCACTTGAACCATCTTCATATCTCAACTTGGGTCGGAGTAATCGCTAAGTTTAGGTGTTAACAGGAAATCATCGATATCTCAACTGTCTATAATTGAAAACTGCCGCTAGGGGAAATTTCGACTGGGCCGTTCGGTAGGGAATCCCTCAGGGACCCAGGAACCACCTGAACCAACTTCATATATCAACTTGGGTCGTAGTTATCGCTATGTTGGAAAGCGATTTTTTTAAATCGTCGTTTTGGAAACAAAAAAGCCTCCTAGGACCATCAAACTTGACACCCTTAAAACTGCCGCTAGGGGAATTTCGACTCGGCCATTCGCTAGGGAATTCATCTGGCTTTCAGGAACCACTTGAACCATCTTCATATCTCAACTTGGGTCGGAGTAATCGCTAAGTTTAGGTGTTAACAGGAAATCATCGATATCTCAACTGTCTATAATTGAAAACTGCCGCTAGGGGAAATTTCGACTGGGCCGTTCGGTAGGGAATCCCTCAGGGACCCAGGAACCACCTGAACCAACTTCATATATCAACATGGGTCGTAGTTATCGCTATGTTGGAAAGCGATTTTTTTAAATCGTCGTTTTGGAAACAAAAAAGCCTCCTAGGACCATCATACTTGACACCCTTAAAACTGCCGCTAGGGGAATTTCGACTCGGCCATTCGCTAGGGAATTCATCTGGCTTTCAGGAACCACTTGAACCATCTTCATATCTCAACTTGGGTCGGAGTAATCGCTAAGTTTAGGTGTTAACAGGAAATCATCGATATCTCAACTGTCTATAATTGAAAACTGCCGCTAGGGGAAATTTCGACTGGGCCGTTCGGTAGGGAATCCCTCAGGGACCCAGGAACCACCTGAACCAACTTCATATATCAACTTGGGTCGTAGTTATCGCTATGTTGGAAAGCGATTTTTTTAAATCGTCGTTTTGGAAACAAAAAAGCCTCCTAGGACCATCAAACTTGACACCCTTAAAACTGCCGCTAGGGGAATTTCGACTCGGCCATTCGCTAGGGAATTCATCTGGCTTTCAGGAACCACTTGAACCATCTTCATATCTCAACTTGGGTCGGAGTAATCGCTAAGTTTAGGTGTTAACAGGAAATCATCGATATCTCAACTGTCTATAATTGAAAACTGCCGCTAGGGGAAATTTCGACTGGGCCGTTCGGTAGGGAATCCCTCAGGGACCCAGGAACCACCTGAACCAACTTCATATATCAACTTGGGTCGTAGTTATCGCTATGTTGGAAAGCGATTTTTTTAAATCGTCGTTTTGGAAACAAAAAAGCCTCCTAGGACCATCAAACTTGACACCCTTAAAACTGCCGCTAGGGGAATTTCGACTCGGCCATTCGCTAGGGAATTCATCTGGCTTTCAGGAACCACTTGAACCATCTTCATATCTCAACTTGGGTCGGAGTAATCGCTAAGTTTAGGTGTTAACAGGAAATCATCGATATCTCAACTGTCTATAATTGAAAACTGCCGCTAGGGGAAATTTCGACTGGGCCGTTCGGTAGGGAATCCCTCAGGGACCCAGGAACCACCTGAACCAACTTCATATATCAACTTGGGTCGTAGTTATCGCTATGTTGGAAAGCGATTTTTTTAAATCGTCGTTTTGGAAACAAAAAAGCCTCCTAGGACCATCAAACTTGACACCCTTAAAACTGCCGCTAGGGGAATTTCGACTCGGCCATTCGCTAGGGAATTCATCTGGCTTTCAGGAACCACTTGAACCATCTTCATATCTCAACTTGGGTCGGAGTAATCGCTAAGTTTAGGTGTTAACAGGAAATCATCGATATCTCAACTGTCTATAATTGAAAACTGCCGCTAGGGGAAATTTCGACTGGGCCGTTCGGTAGGGAATCCCTCAGGGACCCAGGAACCACCTGAACCAACTTCATATATCAACTTGGGTCGTAGTTATCGCTATGTTGGAAAGCGATTTTTTTAAATCGTCGTTTTGGAAACAAAAAAGCCTCCTAGGACCATCAAACTTGACACCCTTAAAACTGCCGCTAGGGGAATTTCGACTCGGCCATTCGCTAGGGAATTCATCTGGCTTTCAGGAACCACTTGAACCATCTTCATATCTCAACTTGGGTCGGAGTAATCGCTAAGTTTAGGTGTTAACAGGAAATCATCGATATCTCAACTGTCTATAATTGAAAACTGCCGCTAGGGGAAATTTCGACTGGGCCGTTCGGTAGGGAATCCCTCAGGGACCCAGGAACCACCTGAACCAACTTCATATATCAACTTGGGTCGTAGTTATCGCTATGTTGGAAAGCGATTTTTTTAAATCGTCGTTTTGGAAACAAAAAAGCCTCCTAGGACCATCAAACTTGACACCCTTAAAACTGCCGCTAGGGGAATTTCGACTCGGCCATTCGCTAGGGAATTCATCTGGCTTTCAGGAACCACTTGAACCATCTTCATATCTCAACTTGGGTCGGAGTAATCGCTAAGTTTAGGTGTTAACAGGAAATCATCGATATCTCAACTGTCTATAATTGAAAACTGCCGCTAGGGGAAATTTCGACTGGGCCGTTCGGTAGGGAATCCCTCAGGGACCCAGGAACCACCTGAACCAACTTCATATATCAACTTGGGTCGTAGTTATCGCTATGTTGGAAAGCGATTTTTTTAAATCGTCGTTTTGGAAACAAAAAAGCCTCCTAGGACCATCAAACTTGACACCCTTAAAACTGCCGCTAGGGGAATTTCGACTCGGCCATTCGCTAGGGAATTCATCTGGCTTTCAGGAACCACTTGAACCATCTTCATATCTCAACTTGGGTCGGAGTAATCGCTAAGTTTAGGTGTTAACAGGAAATCATCGATATCTCAACTGTCTATAATTGAAAACTGCCGCTAGGGGAAATTTCGACTGGGCCGTTCGGTAGGGAATCCCTCAGGGACCCAGGAACCACCTGAACCAACTTCATATATCAACTTGGGTCGTAGTTATCGCTATGTTGGAAAGCGATTTTTTTAAATCGTCGTTTTGGAAACAAAAAAGCCTCCTAGGACCATCAAACTTGACACCCTTAAAACTGCCGCTAGGGGAATTTCGACTCGGCCATTCGCTAGGGAATTCATCTGGCTTTCAGGAACCACTTGAACCATCTTCATATCTCAACTTGGGTCGGAGTAATCGCTAAGTTTAGGTGTTAACAGGAAATCATCGATATCTCAACTGTCTATAATTGAAAACTGCCGCTAGGGGAAATTTCGACTGGGCCGTTCGGTAGGGAATCCCTCAGGGACCCAGGAACCACCTGAACCAACTTCATATATCAACTTGGGTCGTAGTTATCGCTATGTTGGAAAGCGATTTTTTTAAATCGTCGTTTTGGAAACAAAAAAGCCTCCTAGGACCATCAAACTTGACACCCTTAAAACTGCCGCTAGGGGAATTTCGACTCGGCCATTCGCTAGGGAATTCATCTGGCTTTCAGGAACCACTTGAACCATCTTCATATCTCAACTTGGGTCGGAGTAATCGCTAAGTTTAGGTGTTAACAGGAAATCATCGATATCTCAACTGTCTATAATTGAAAACTGCCGCTAGGGGAAATTTCGACTGGGCCGTTCGGTAGGGAATCCCTCAGGGACCCAGGAACCACCTGAACCAACTTCATATATCAACTTGGGTCGTAGTTATCGCTATGTTGGAAAGCGATTTTTTTAAATCGTCGTTTTGGAAACAAAAAAGCCTCCTAGGACCATCAAACTTGACACCCTTAAAACTGCCGCTAGGGGAATTTCGACTCGGCCATTCGCTAGGGAATTCATCTGGCTTTCAGGAACCACTTGAACCATCTTCATATCTCAACTTGGGTCGGAGTAATCGCTAAGTTTAGGTGTTAACAGGAAATCATCGATATCTCAACTGTCTATAATTGAAAACTGCCGCTAGGGGAAATTTCGACTGGGCCGTTCGGTAGGGAATCCCTCAGGGACCCAGGAACCACCTGAACCAACTTCATATATCAACTTGGGTCGTAGTTATCGCTATGTTGGAAAGCGATTTTTTTAAATCGTCGTTTTGGAAACAAAAAAGCCTCCTAGGACCATCAAACTTGACACCCTTAAAACTGCCGCTAGGGGAATTTCGACTCGGCCATTCGCTAGGGAATTCATCTGGCTTTCAGGAACCACTTGAACCATCTTCATATCTCAACTTGGGTCGGAGTAATCGCTAAGTTTAGGTGTTAACAGGAAATCATCGATATCTCAACTGTCTATAATTGAAAACTGCCGCTAGGGGAAATTTCGACTGGGCCGTTCGGTAGGGAATCCCTCAGGGACCCAGGAACCACCTGAACCAACTTCATATATCAACTTGGGTCGTAGTTATCGCTATGTTGGAAAGCGATTTTTTTAAATCGTCGTTTTGGAAACAAAAAAGCCTCCTAGGACCATCAAACTTGACACCCTTAAAACTGCCGCTAGGGGAATTTCGACTCGGCCATTCGCTAGGGAATTCATCTGGCTTTCAGGAACCACTTGAACCATCTTCATATCTCAACTTGGGTCGGAGTAATCGCTAAGTTTAGGTGTTAACAGGAAATCATCGATATCTCAACTGTCTATAATTGAAAACTGCCGCTAGGGGAAATTTCGACTGGGCCGTTCGGTAGGGAATCCCTCAGGGACCCAGGAACCACCTGAACCAACTTCATATATCAACTTGGGTCGTAGTTATCGCTATGTTGGAAAGCGATTTTTTTAAATCGTCGTTTTGGAAACAAAAAAGCCTCCTAGGACCATCAAACTTGACACCCTTAAAACTGCCGCTAGGGGAATTTCGACTCGGCCATTCGCTAGGGAATTCATCTGGCTTTCAGGAACCACTTGAACCATCTTCATATCTCAACTTGGGTCGGAGTAATCGCTAAGTTTAGGTGTTAACAGGAAATCATCGATATCTCAACTGTCTATAATTGAAAACTGCCGCTAGGGGAAATTTCGACTGGGCCGTTCGGTAGGGAATCCCTCAGGGACCCAGGAACCACCTGAACCAACTTCATATATCAACTTGGGTCGTAGTTATCGCTATGTTGGAAAGCGATTTTTTTAAATCGTCGTTTTGGAAACAAAAAAGCCTCCTAGGACCATCAAACTTGACACCCTTAAAACTGCCGCTAGGGGAATTTCGACTCGGCCATTCGCTAGGGAATTCATCTGGCTTTCAGGAACCACTTGAACCATCTTCATATCTCAACTTGGGTCGGAGTAATCGCTAAGTTTAGGTGTTAACAGGAAATCATCGATATCTCAACTGTCTATAATTGAAAACTGCCGCTAGGGGAAATTTCGACTGGGCCGTTCGGTAGGGAATCCCTCAGGGACCCAGGAACCACCTGAACCAACTTCATATATCAACTTGGGTCGTAGTTATCGCTATGTTGGAAAGCGATTTTTTTAAATCGTCGTTTTGGAAACAAAAAAGCCTCCTAGGACCATCAAACTTGACACCCTTAAAACTGCCGCTAGGGGAATTTCGACTCGGCCATTCGCTAGGGAATTCATCTGGCTTTCAGGAACCACTTGAACCATCTTCATATCTCAACTTGGGTCGGAGTAATCGCTAAGTTTAGGTGTTAACAGGAAATCATCGATATCTCAACTGTCTATAATTGAAAACTGCCGCTAGGGGAAATTTCGACTGGGCCGTTCGGTAGGGAATCCCTCAGGGACCCAGGAACCACCTGAACCAACTTCATATATCAACTTGGGTCGTAGTTATCGCTATGTTGGAAAGCGATTTTTTTAAATCGTCGTTTTGGAAACAAAAAAGCCTCCTAGGACCATCAAACTTGACACCCTTAAAACTGCCGCTAGGGGAATTTCGACTCGGCCATTCGCTAGGGAATTCATCTGGCTTTCAGGAACCACTTGAACCATCTTCATATCTCAACTTGGGTCGGAGTAATCGCTAAGTTTAGGTGTTAACAGGAAATCATCGATATCTCAACTGTCTATAATTGAAAACTGCCGCTAGGGGAAATTTCGACTGGGCCGTTCGGTAGGGAATCCCTCAGGGACCCAGGAACCACCTGAACCAACTTCATATATCAACTTGGGTCGTAGTTATCGCTATGTTGGAAAGCGATTTTTTTAAATCGTCGTTTTGGAAACAAAAAAGCCTCCTAGGACCATCAAACTTGACACCCTTAAAACTGCCGCTAGGGGAATTTCGACTCGGCCATTCGCTAGGGAATTCATCTGGCTTTCAGGAACCACTTGAACCATCTTCATATCTCAACTTGGGTCGGAGTAATCGCTAAGTTTAGGTGTTAACAGGAAATCATCGATATCTCAACTGTCTATAATTGAAAACTGCCGCTAGGGGAAATTTCGACTGGGCCGTTCGGTAGGGAATCCCTCAGGGACCCAGGAACCACCTGAACCAACTTCATATATCAACTTGGGTCGTAGTTATCGCTATGTTGGAAAGCGATTTTTTTAAATCGTCGTTTTGGAAACAAAAAAGCCTCCTAGGACCATCAAACTTGACACCCTTAAAACTGCCGCTAGGGGAATTTCGACTCGGCCATTCGCTAGGGAATTCATCTGGCTTTCAGGAACCACTTGAACCATCTTCATATCTCAACTTGGGTCGGAGTAATCGCTAAGTTTAGGTGTTAACAGGAAATCATCGATATCTCAACTGTCTATAATTGAAAACTGCCGCTAGGGGAAATTTCGACTGGGCCGTTCGGTAGGGAATCCCTCAGGGACCCAGGAACCACCTGAACCAACTTCATATATCAACTTGGGTCGTAGTTATCGCTATGTTGGAAAGCGATTTTTTTAAATCGTCGTTTTGGAAACAAAAAAGCCTCCTAGGACCATCAAACTTGACACCCTTAAAACTGCCGCTAGGGGAATTTCGACTCGGCCATTCGCTAGGGAATTCATCTGGCTTTCAGGAACCACTTGAACCATCTTCATATCTCAACTTGGGTCGGAGTAATCGCTAAGTTTAGGTGTTAACAGGAAATCATCGATATCTCAACTGTCTATAATTGAAAACTGCCGCTAGGGGAAATTTCGACTGGGCCGTTCGGTAGGGAATCCCTCAGGGACCCAGGAACCACCTGAACCAACTTCATATATCAACTTGGGTCGTAGTTATCGCTATGTTGGAAAGCGATTTTTTTAAATCGTCGTTTTGGAAACAAAAAAGCCTCCTAGGACCATCAAACTTGACACCCTTAAAACTGCCGCTAGGGGAATTTCGACTCGGCCATTCGCTAGGGAATTCATCTGGCTTTCAGGAACCACTTGAACCATCTTCATATCTCAACTTGGGTCGGAGTAATCGCTAAGTTTAGGTGTTAACAGGAAATCATCGATATCTCAACTGTCTATAATTGAAAACTGCCGCTAGGGGAAATTTCGACTGGGCCGTTCGGTAGGGAATCCCTCAGGGACCCAGGAACCACCTGAACCAACTTCATATATCAACTTGGGTCGTAGTTATCGCTATGTTGGAAAGCGATTTTTTTAAATCGTCGTTTTGGAAACAAAAAAGCCTCCTAGGACCATCAAACTTGACACCCTTAAAACTGCCGCTAGGGGAATTTCGACTCGGCCATTCGCTAGGGAATTCATCTGGCTTTCAGGAACCACTTGAACCATCTTCATATCTCAACTTGGGTCGGAGTAATCGCTAAGTTTAGGTGTTAACAGGAAATCATCGATATCTCAACTGTCTATAATTGAAAACTGCCGCTAGGGGAAATTTCGACTGGGCCGTTCGGTAGGGAATCCCTCAGGGACCCAGGAACCACCTGAACCAACTTCATATATCAACTTGGGTCGTAGTTATCGCTATGTTGGAAAGCGATTTTTTTAAATCGTCGTTTTGGAAACAAAAAAGCCTCCTAGGACCATCAAACTTGACACCCTTAAAACTGCCGCTAGGGGAATTTCGACTCGGCCATTCGCTAGGGAATTCATCTGGCTTTCAGGAACCACTTGAACCATCTTCATATCTCAACTTGGGTCGGAGTAATCGCTAAGTTTAGGTGTTAACAGGAAATCATCGATATCTCAACTGTCTATAATTGAAAACTGCCGCTAGGGGAAATTTCGACTGGGCCGTTCGGTAGGGAATCCCTCAGGGACCCAGGAACCACCTGAACCAACTTCATATATCAACTTGGGTCGTAGTTATCGCTATGTTGGAAAGCGATTTTTTTAAATCGTCGTTTTGGAAACAAAAAAGCCTCCTAGGACCATCAAACTTGACACCCTTAAAACTGCCGCTAGGGGAATTTCGACTCGGCCATTCGCTAGGGAATTCATCTGGCTTTCAGGAACCACTTGAACCATCTTCATATCTCAACTTGGGTCGGAGTAATCGCTAAGTTTAGGTGTTAACAGGAAATCATCGATATCTCAACTGTCTATAATTGAAAACTGCCGCTAGGGGAAATTTCGACTGGGCCGTTCGGTAGGGAATCCCACAGGGACCCAGGAACCACCTGAACCAACTTCATATATCAACTTGGGTCGTAGTTATCGCTATGTTGGAAAGCGATTTTTTTAAATCGTCGTTTTTGGAAACAAAAAAGCCTCCTAGGACCATCAAACTTGACACCCTAAAAACTGCCGCTAGGGGAATTTCGACTCGGCCATTCGCTAGGGAATTCATCTGGCTTTCAGGAACCACTTGAACCATCTTCATATCTCAACTTGGGTCGGAGTAATCGCTAAGTTTAGGTGTTAACAGGAAATCATCGATATCTCAACTGTCTATAATTGAAAACTGCCGCTAGGGGAAATTTCGACTGGGCCGTTCGGTAGGGAATCCCTCAGGGACCCAGGAACCACCTGAACCAACTTCATATATCAACTTGGGTCGTAGTTATCGCTATGTTGGAAAGCGATTTTTTTAAATCGTCGTTTTGGAAACAAAAAAGCCTCCTAGGACCATCAAACTTGACACCCTTAAAACTGCCGCTAGGGGAATTTCGACTCGGCCATTCGCTAGGGAATTCATCTGGCTTTCAGGAACCACTTGAACCATCTTCATATCTCAACTTGGGTCGGAGTAATCGCTAAGTTTAGGTGTTAACAGGAAATCATCGATATCTCAACTGTCTATAATTGAAAACTGCCGCTAGGGGAAATTTCGACTGGGCCGTTCGGTAGGGAATCCCTCAGGGACCCAGGAACCACCTGAACCAACTTCATATATCAACTTGGGTCGTAGTTATCGCTATGTTGGAAAGCGATTTTTTTAAATCGTCGTTTTGGAAACAAAAAAGCCTCCTAGGACCATCAAACTTGACACCCTTAAAACTGCCGCTAGGGGAATTTCGACTCGGCCATTCGCTAGGGAATTCATCTGGCTTTCAGGAACCACTTGAACCATCTTCATATCTCAACTTGGGTCGGAGTAATCGCTAAGTTTAGGTGTTAACAGGAAATCATCGATATCTCAACTGTCTATAATTGAAAACTGCCGCTAGGGGAAATTTCGACTGGGCCGTTCGGTAGGGAATCCCTCAGGGACCCAGGAACCACCTGAACCAACTTCATATATCAACTTGGGTCGTAGTTATCGCTATGTTGGAAAGCGATTTTTTTAAATCGTCGTTTTGGAAACAAAAAAGCCTCCTAGGACCATCAAACTTGACACCCTTAAAACTGCCGCTAGGGGAATTTCGACTCGGCCATTCGCTAGGGAATTCATCTGGCTTTCAGGAACCACTTGAACCATCTTCATATCTCAACTTGGGTCGGAGTAATCGCTAAGTTTAGGTGTTAACAGGAAATCATCGATATCTCAACTGTCTATAATTGAAAACTGCCGCTAGGGGAAATTTCGACTGGGCCGTTCGGTAGGGAATCCCTCAGGGACCCAGGAACCACCTGAACCAACTTCATATATCAACTTGGGTCGTAGTTATCGCTATGTTGGAAAGCGATTTTTTTAAATCGTCGTTTTGGAAACAAAAAAGCCTCCTAGGACCATCAAACTTGACACCCTTAAAACTGCCGCTAGGGGAATTTCGACTCGGCCATTCGCTAGGGAATTCATCTGGCTTTCAGGAACCACTTGAACCATCTTCATATCTCAACTTGGGTCGGAGTAATCGCTAAGTTTAGGTGTTAACAGGAAATCATCGATATCTCAACTGTCTATAATTGAAAACTGCCGCTAGGGGAAATTTCGACTGGGCCGTTCGGTAGGGAATCCCTCAGGGACCCAGGAACCACCTGAACCAACTTCATATATCAACTTGGGTCGTAGTTATCGCTATGTTGGAAAGCGATTTTTTTAAATCGTCGTTTTGGAAACAAAAAAGCCTCCTAGGACCATCAAACTTGACACCCTTAAAACTGCCGCTAGGGGAATTTCGACTCGGCCATTCGCTAGGGAATTCATCTGGCTTTCAGGAACCACTTGAACCATCTTCATATCTCAACTTGGGTCGGAGTAATCGCTAAGTTTAGGTGTTAACAGGAAATCATCGATATCTCAACTGTCTATAATTGAAAACTGCCGCTAGGGGAAATTTCGACTGGGCCGTTCGGTAGGGAATCCCTCAGGGACCCAGGAACCACCTGAACCAACTTCATATATCAACTTGGGTCGTAGTTATCGCTATGTTGGAAAGCGATTTTTTTAAATCGTCGTTTTGGAAACAAAAAAGCCTCCTAGGACCATCAAACTTGACACCCTTAAAACTGCCGCTAGGGGAATTTCGACTCGGCCATTCGCTAGGGAATTCATCTGGCTTTCAGGAACCACTTGAACCATCTTCATATCTCAACTTGGGTCGGAGTAATCGCTAAGTTTAGGTGTTAACAGGAAATCATCGATATCTCAACTGTCTATAATTGAAAACTGCCGCTAGGGGAAATTTCGACTGGGCCGTTCGGTAGGGAATCCCTCAGGGACCCAGGAACCACCTGAACCAACTTCATATATCAACTTGGGTCGTAGTTATCGCTATGTTGGAAAGCGATTTTTTTAAATCGTCGTTTTGGAAACAAAAAAGCCTCCTAGGACCATCAAACTTGACACCCTTAAAACTGCCGCTAGGGGAATTTCGACTCGGCCATTCGCTAGGGAATTCATCTGGCTTTCAGGATCCACTTGAACCATCTTCATATCTCAACTTGGGTCGGAGTAATCGCTAAGTTTAGGTGTTAACAGGAAATCATCGATATCTCAACTGTCTATAATTGAAAACTGCCGCTAGGGGAAATTTCGACTGGGCCGTTCGGTAGGGAATCCCTCAGGGACCCAGGAACCACCTGAACCAACTTCATATATCAACTTGGGTCGTAGTTATCGCTATGTTGGAAAGCGATTTTTTTAAATCGTCGTTTTGGAAACAAAAAAGCCTCCTAGGACCATCAAACTTGACACCCTTAAAACTGCCGCTAGGGGAATTTCGACTCGGCCATTCGCTAGGGAATTCATCTGGCTTTCAGGAACCACTTGAACCATCTTCATATCTCAACTTGGGTCGGAGTAATCGCTAAGTTTAGGTGTTAACAGGAAATCATCGATATCTCAACTGTCTATAATTGAAAACTGCCGCTAGGGGAAATTTCGACTGGGCCGTTCGGTAGGGAATCCCTCAGGGACCCAGGAACCACCTGAACCAACTTCATATATCAACTTGGGTCGTAGTTATCGCTATGTTGGAAAGCGATTTTTTTAAATCGTCGTTTTGGAAACAAAAAAGCCTCCTAGGACCATCAAACTTGACACCCTTAAAACTGCCGCTAGGGGAATTTCGACTCGGCCATTCGCTAGGGAATTCATCTGGCTTTCAGGAACCACTTGAACCATCTTCATATCTCAACTTGGGTCGGAGTAATCGCTAAGTTTAGGTGTTAACAGGAAATCATCGATATCTCAACTGTCTATAATTGAAAACTGCCGCTAGGGGAAATTTCGACTGGGCCGTTCGGTAGGGAATCCCTCAGGGACCCAGGAACCACCTGAACCAACTTCATATATCAACTTGGGTCGTAGTTATCGCTATGTTGGAAAGCGATTTTTTTAAATCGTCGTTTTGGAAACAAAAAAGCCTCCTAGGACCATCAAACTTGACACCCTTAAAACTGCCGCTAGGGGAATTTCGACTCGGCCATTCGCTAGGGAATTCATCTGGCTTTCAGGAACCACTTGAACCATCTTCATATCTCAACTTGGGTCGGAGTAATCGCTAAGTTTAGGTGTTAACAGGAAATCATCGATATCTCAACTGTCTATAATTGAAAACTGCCGCTAGGGGAAATTTCGACTGGGCCGTTCGGTAGGGAATCCCTCAGGGACCCAGGAACCACCTGAACCAACTTCATATATCAACTTGGGTCGTAGTTATCGCTATGTTGGAAAGCGATTTTTTTAAATCGTCGTTTTGGAAACAAAAAAGCCTCCTAGGACCATCAAACTTGACACCCTTAAAACTGCCGCTAGGGGAATTTCGACTCGGCCATTCGCTAGGGAATTCATCTGGCTTTCAGGAACCACTTGAACCATCTTCATATCTCAACTTGGGTCGGAGTAATCGCTAAGTTTAGGTGTTAACAGGAAATCATCGATATCTCAACTGTCTATAATTGAAAACTGCCGCTAGGGGAAATTTCGACTGGGCCGTTCGGTAGGGAATCCCTCAGGGACCCAGGAACCACCTGAACCAACTTCATATATCAACTTGGGTCGTAGTTATCGCTATGTTGGAAAGCGATTTTTTTAAATCGTCGTTTTGGAAACAAAAAAGCCTCCTAGGACCATCAAACTTGACACCCTTAAAACTGCCGCTAGGGGAATTTCGACTCGGCCATTCGCTAGGGAATTCATCTGGCTTTCAGGAACCACTTGAACCATCTTCATATCTCAACTTGGGTCGGAGTAATCGCTAAGTTTAGGTGTTAACAGGAAATCATCGATATCTCAACTGTCTATAATTGAAAACTGCCGCTAGGGGAAATTTCGACTGGGCCGTTCGGTAGGGAATCCCTCAGGGACCCAGGAACCACCTGAACCAACTTCATATATCAACTTGGGTCGTAGTTATCGCTATGTTGGAAAGCGATTTTTTTAAATCGTCGTTTTGGAAACAAAAAAGCCTCCTAGGACCATCAAACTTGACACCCTTAAAACTGCCGCTAGGGGAATTTCGACTCGGCCATTCGCTAGGGAATTCATCTGGCTTTCAGGAACCACTTGAACCATCTTCATATCTCAACTTGGGTCGGAGTAATCGCTAAGTTTAGGTGTTAACAGGAAATCATCGATATCTCAACTGTCTATAATTGAAAACTGCCGCTAGGGGAAATTTCGACTGGGCCGTTCGGTAGGGAATCCCTCAGGGACCCAGGAACCACCTGAACCAACTTCATATATCAACTTGGGTCGTAGTTATCGCTATGTTGGAAAGCGATTTTTTTAAATCGTCGTTTTGGAAACAAAAAAGCCTCCTAGGACCATCAAACTTGACACCCTTAAAACTGCCGCTAGGGGAATTTCGACTCGGCCATTCGCTAGGGAATTCATCTGGCTTTCAGGAACCACTTGAACCATCTTCATATCTCAACTTGGGTCGGAGTAATCGCTAAGTTTAGGTGTTAACAGGAAATCATCGATATCTCAACTGTCTATAATTGAAAACTGCCGCTAGGGGAAATTTCGACTGGGCCGTTCGGTAGGGAATCCCTCAGGGACCCAGGAACCACCTGAACCAACTTCATATATCAACTTGGGTCGTAGTTATCGCTATGTTGGAAAGCGATTTTTTTAAATCGTCGTTTTGGAAACAAAAAAGCCTCCTAGGACCATCAAACTTGACACCCTTAAAACTGCCGCTAGGGGAATTTCGACTCGGCCATTCGCTAGGGAATTCATCTGGCTTTCAGGAACCACTTGAACCATCTTCATATCTCACCTTGGGTCGGAGTAATCGCTAAGTTTAGGTGTTAACAGGAAATCATCGATATCTCAACTGTCTATAATTGAAAACTGCCGCTAGGGGAAATTTCGACTGGGCCGTTCGGTAGGGAATCCCTCAGGGACCCAGGAACCACCTGAACCAACTTCATATATCAACTTGGGTCGTAGTTATCGCTATGTTGGAAAGCGATTTTTTTAAATCGTCGTTTTGGAAACAAAAAAGCCTCCTAGGACCATCAAACTTGACACCCTTAAAACTGCCGCTAGGGGAATTTCGACTCGGCCATTCGCTAGGGAATTCATCTGGCTTTCAGGAACCACTTGAACCATCTTCATATCTCAACTTGGGTCGGAGTAATCGCTAAGTTTAGGTGTTAACAGGAAATCATCGATATCTCAACTGTCTATAATTGAAAACTGCCGCTAGGGGAAATTTCGACTGGGCCGTTCGGTAGGGAATCCCTCAGGGACCCAGGAACCACCTGAACCAACTTCATATATCAACTTGGGTCGTAGTTATCGCTATGTTGGAAAGCGATTTTTTTAAATCGTCGTTTTGGAAACAAAAAAGCCTCCTAGGACCATCAAACTTGACACCCTTAAAACTGCCGCTAGGGGAATTTCGACTCGGCCATTCGCTAGGGAATTCATCTGGCTTTCAGGAACCACTTGAACCATCTTCATATCTCAACTTGGGTCGGAGTAATCGCTAAGTTTAGGTGTTAACAGGAAATCATCGATATCTCAACTGTCTATAATTGAAAACTGCCGCTAGGGGAAATTTCGACTGGGCCGTTCGGTAGGGAATCCCTCAGGGACCCAGGAACCACCTGAACCAACTTCATATATCAACTTGGGTCGTAGTTATCGCTATGTTGGAAAGCGATTTTTTTAAATCGTCGTTTTGGAAACAAAAAAGCCTCCTAGGACCATCAAACTTGACACCCTTAAAACTGCCGCTAGGGGAATTTCGACTCGGCCATTCGCTAGGGAATTCATCTGGCTTTCAGGAACCACTTGAACCATCTTCATATCTCAACTTGGGTCGGAGTAATCGCTAAGTTTAGGTGTTAACAGGAAATCATCGATATCTCAACTGTCTATAATTGAAAACTGCCGCTAGGGGAAATTTCGACTGGGCCGTTCGGTAGGGAATCCCTCAGGGACCCAGGAACCACCTGAACCAACTTCATATATCAACTTGGGTCGTAGTTATCGCTATGTTGGAAAGCGATTTTTTTAAATCGTCGTTTTGGAAACAAAAAAGCCTCCTAGGACCATCAAACTTGACACCCTTAAAACTGCCGCTAGGGGAATTTCGACTCGGCCATTCGCTAGGGAATTCATCTGGCTTTCAGGAACCACTTGAACCATCTTCATATCTCAACTTGGGTCGGAGTAATCGCTAAGTTTAGGTGTTAACAGGAAATCATCGATATCTCAACTGTCTATAATTGAAAACTGCCGCTAGGGGAAATTTCGACTGGGCCGTTCGGTAGGGAATCCCTCAGGGACCCAGGAACCACCTGAACCAACTTCATATATCAACTTGGGTCGTAGTTATCGCTATGTTGGAAAGCGATTTTTTTAAATCGTCGTTTTGGAAACAAAAAAGCCTCCTAGGACCATCAAACTTGACACCCTTAAAACTGCCGCTAGGGGAATTTCGACTCGGCCATTCGCTAGGGAATTCATCTGGCTTTCAGGAACCACTTGAACCATCTTCATATCTCAACTTGGGTCGGAGTAATCGCTAAGTTTAGGTGTTAACAGGAAATCATCGATATCTCAACTGTCTATAATTGAAAACTGCCGCTAGGGGAAATTTCGACTGGGCCGTTCGGTAGGGAATCCCTCAGGGACCCAGGAACCACCTGAACCAACTTCATATATCAACTTGGGTCGTAGTTATCGCTATGTTGGAAAGCGATTTTTTTAAATCGTCGTTTTGGAAACAAAAAAGCCTCCTAGGACCATCAAACTTGACACCCTTAAAACTGCCGCTAGGGGAATTTCGACTCGGCCATTCGCTAGGGAATTCATCTGGCTTTCAGGAACCACTTGAACCATCTTCATATCTCAACTTGGGTCGGAGTAATCGCTAAGTTTAGGTGTTAACAGGAAATCATCGATATCTCAACTGTCTATAATTGAAAACTGCCGCTAGGGGAAATTTCGACTGGGCCGTTCGGTAGGGAATCCCTCAGGGACCCAGGAACCACCTGAACCAACTTCATATATCAACTTGGGTCGTAGTTATCGCTATGTTGGAAAGCGATTTTTTTAAATCGTCGTTTTGGAAACAAAAAAGCCTCCTAGGACCATCAAACTTGACACCCTTAAAACTGCCGCTAGGGGAATTTCGACTCGGCCATTCGCTAGGGAATTCATCTGGCTTTCAGGAACCACTTGAACCATCTTCATATCTCAACTTGGGTCGGAGTAATCGCTAAGTTTAGGTGTTAACAGGAAATCATCGATATCTCAACTGTCTATAATTGAAAACTGCCGCTAGGGGAAATTTCGACTGGGCCGTTCGGTAGGGAATCCCTCAGGGACCCAGGAACCACCTGAACCAACTTCATATATCAACTTGGGTCGTAGTTATCGCTATGTTGGAAAGCGATTTTTTTAAATCGTCGTTTTGGAAACAAAAAAGCCTCCTAGGACCATCAAACTTGACACCCTTAAAACTGCCGCTAGGGGAATTTCGACTCGGCCATTCGCTAGGGAATTCATCTGGCTTTCAGGAACCACTTGAACCATCTTCATATCTCAACTTGGGTCGGAGTAATCGCTAAGTTTAGGTGTTAACAGGAAATCATCGATATCTCAACTGTCTATAATTGAAAACTGCCGCTAGGGGAAATTTCGACTGGGCCGTTCGGTAGGGAATCCCTCAGGGACCCAGGAACCACCTGAACCAACTTCATATATCAACTTGGGTCGTAGTTATCGCTATGTTGGAAAGCGATTTTTTTAAATCGTCGTTTTGGAAACAAAAAAGCCTCCTAGGACCATCAAACTTGACACCCTTAAAACTGCCGCTAGGGGAATTTCGACTCGGCCATTCGCTAGGGAATTCATCTGGCTTTCAGGAACCACTTGAACCATCTTCATATCTCAACTTGGGTCGGAGTAATCGCTAAGTTTAGGTGTTAACAGGAAATCATCGATATCTCAACTGTCTATAATTGAAAACTGCCGCTAGGGGAAATTTCGACTGGGCCGTTCGGTAGGGAATCCCTCAGGGACCCAGGAACCACCTGAACCAACTTCATATATCAACTTGGGTCGTAGTTATCGCTATGTTGGAAAGCGATTTTTTTAAATCGTCGTTTTGGAAACAAAAAAGCCTCCTAGGACCATCAAACTTGACACCCTTAAAACTGCCGCTAGGGGAATTTCGACTCGGCCATTCGCTAGGGAATTCATCTGGCTTTCAGGAACCACTTGAACCATCTTCATATCTCAACTTGGGTCGGAGTAATCGCTAAGTTTAGGTGTTAACAGGAAATCATCGATATCTCAACTGTCTATAATTGAAAACTGCCGCTAGGGGAAATTTCGACTGGGCCGTTCGGTAGGGAATCCCTCAGGGACCCAGGAACCACCTGAACCAACTTCATATATCAACTTGGGTCGTAGTTATCGCTATGTTGGAAAGCGATTTTTTTAAATCGTCGTTTTGGAAACAAAAAAGCCTCCTAGGACCATCAAACTTGACACCCTTAAAACTGCCGCTAGGGGAATTTCGACTCGGCCATTCGCTAGGGAATTCATCTGGCTTTCAGGAACCACTTGAACCATCTTCATATCTCAACTTGGGTCGGAGTAATCGCTAAGTTTAGGTGTTAACAGGAAATCATCGATATCTCAACTGTCTATAATTGAAAACTGCCGCTAGGGGAAATTTCGACTGGGCCGTTCGGTAGGGAATCCCTCAGGGACCCAGGAACCACCTGAACCAACTTCATATATCAACTTGGGTCGTAGTTATCGCTATGTTGGAAAGCGATTTTTTTAAATCGTCGTTTTGGAAACAAAAAAGCCTCCTAGGACCATCAAACTTGACACCCTTAAAACTGCCGCTAGGGGAATTTCGACTCGGCCATTCGCTAGGGAATTCATCTGGCTTTCAGGAACCACTTGAACCATCTTCATATCTCAACTTGGGTCGGAGTAATCGCTAAGTTTAGGTGTTAACAGGAAATCATCGATATCTCAACTGTCTATAATTGAAAACTGCCGCTAGGGGAAATTTCGACTGGGCCGTTCGGTAGGGAATCCCTCAGGGACCCAGGAACCACCTGAACCAACTTCATATATCAACTTGGGTCGTAGTTATCGCTATGTTGGAAAGCGATTTTTTTAAATCGTCGTTTTGGAAACAAAAAAGCCTCCTAGGACCATCAAACTTGACACCCTTAAAACTGCCGCTAGGGGAATTTCGACTCGGCCATTCGCTAGGGAATTCATCTGGCTTTCAGGAACCACTTGAACCATCTTCATATCTCAACTTGGGTCGGAGTAATCGCTAAGTTTAGGTGTTAACAGGAAATCATCGATATCTCAACTGTCTATAATTGAAAACTGCCGCTAGGGGAAATTTCGACTGGGCCGTTCGGTAGGGAATCCCTCAGGGACCCAGGAACCACCTGAACCAACTTCATATATCAACTTGGGTCGTAGTTATCGCTATGTTGGAAAGCGATTTTTTTAAATCGTCGTTTTGGAAACAAAAAAGCCTCCTAGGACCATCAAACTTGACACCCTTAAAACTGCCGCTAGGGGAATTTCGACTCGGCCATTCGCTAGGGAATTCATCTGGCTTTCAGGAACCACTTGAACCATCTTCATATCTCAACTTGGGTCGGAGTAATCGCTAAGTTTAGGTGTTAACAGGAAATCATCGATATCTCAACTGTCTATAATTGAAAACTGCCGCTAGGGGAAATTTCGACTGGGCCGTTCGGTAGGGAATCCCTCAGGGACCCAGGAACCACCTGAACCAACTTCATATATCAACTTGGGTCGTAGTTATCGCTATGTTGGAAAGCGATTTTTTTAAATCGTCGTTTTGGAAACAAAAAAGCCTCCTAGGACCATCAAACTTGACACCCTTAAAACTGCCGCTAGGGGAATTTCGACTCGGCCATTCGCTAGGGAATTCATCTGGCTTTCAGGAACCACTTGAACCATCTTCATATCTCAACTTGGGTCGGAGTAATCGCTAAGTTTAGGTGTTAACAGGAAATCATCGATATCTCAACTGTCTATAATTGAAAACTGCCGCTAGGGGAAATTTCGACTGGGCCGTTCGGTAGGGAATCCCTCAGGGACCCAGGAACCACCTGAACCAACTTCATATATCAACTTGGGTCGTAGTTATCGCTATGTTGGAAAGCGATTTTTTTAAATCGTCGTTTTGGAAACAAAAAAGCCTCCTAGGACCATCAAACTTGACACCCTTAAAACTGCCGCTAGGGGAATTTCGACTCGGCCATTCGCTAGGGAATTCATCTGGCTTTCAGGAACCACTTGAACCATCTTCATATCTCAACTTGGGTCGGAGTAATCGCTAAGTTTAGGTGTTAACAGGAAATCATCGATATCTCAACTGTCTATAATTGAAAACTGCCGCTAGGGGAAATTTCGACTGGGCCGTTCGGTAGGGAATCCCTCAGGGACCCAGGAACCACCTGAACCAACTTCATATATCAACTTGGGTCGTAGTTATCGCTATGTTGGAAAGCGATTTTTTTAAATCGTCGTTTTGGAAACAAAAAAGCCTCCTAGGACCATCAAACTTGACACCCTTAAAACTGCCGCTAGGGGAATTTCGACTCGGCCATTCGCTAGGGAATTCATCTGGCTTTCAGGAACCACTTGAACCATCTTCATATCTCAACTTGGGTCGGAGTAATCGCTAAGTTTAGGTGTTAACAGGAAATCATCGATATCTCAACTGTCTATAATTGAAAACTGCCGCTAGGGGAAATTTCGACTGGGCCGTTCGGTAGGGAATCCCTCAGGGACCCAGGAACCACCTGAACCAACTTCATATATCAACTTGGGTCGTAGTTATCGCTATGTTGGAAAGCGATTTTTTTAAATCGTCGTTTTGGAAACAAAAAAGCCTCCTAGGACCATCAAACTTGACACCCTTAAAACTGCCGCTAGGGGAATTTCGACTCGGCCATTCGCTAGGGAATTCATCTGGCTTTCAGGAACCACTTGAACCATCTTCATATCTCAACTTGGGTCGATTAAACGCTAAGTTTAGGTGTTAACAGGAAATCATCGATATCTCAACTGTCTATAATTGAAAACTGCCGCTAGGGGAAATTTCGACTGGGCCGTTCGGTAGGGAATCCCTCAGGGACCCAGGAACCACCTGAACCAACTTCATATATCAACTTGGGTCGTAGTTATCGCTATGTTGGAAAGCGATTTTTTTAAATCGTCGTTTTGGAAACAAAAAAGCCTCCTAGGACCATCAAACTTGACACCCTTAAAACTGCCGCTAGGGGAATTTCGACTCGGCCATTCGCTAGGGAATTCATCTGGCTTTCAGGAACCACTTGAACCATCTTCATATCTCAACTTGGGTCGGAGTAATCGCTAAGTTTAGGTGTTAACAGGAAATCATCGATATCTCAACTGTCTATAATTGAAAACTGCCGCTAGGGGAAATTTCGACTGGGCCGTTCGGTAGGGAATCCCTCAGGGACCCAGGAACCACCTGAACCAACTTCATATATCAACTTGGGTCGTAGTTATCGCTATGTTGGAAAGCGATTTTTTTAAATCGTCGTTTTGGAAACAAAAAAGCCTCCTAGGACCATCAAACTTGACACCCTTAAAACTGCCGCTAGGGGAATTTCGACTCGGCCATTCGCTAGGGAATTCATCTGGCTTTCAGGAACCACTTGAACCATCTTCATATCTCAACTTGGGTCGGAGTAATCGCTAAGTTTAGGTGTTAACAGGAAATCATCGATATCTCAACTGTCTATAATTGAAAACTGCCGCTAGGGGAAATTTCGACTGGGCCGTTCGGTAGGGAATCCCTCAGGGACCCAGGAACCACCTGAACCAACTTCATATATCAACTTGGGTCGTAGTTATCGCTATGTTGGAAAGCGATTTTTTTAAATCGTCGTTTTGGAAACAAAAAAGCCTCCTAGGACCATCAAACTTGACACCCTTAAAACTGCCGCTAGGGGAATTTCGACTCGGCCATTCGCTAGGGAATTCATCTGGCTTTCAGGAACCACTTGAACCATCTTCATATCTCAACTTGGGTCGGAGTAATCGCTAAGTTTAGGTGTTAACAGGAAATCATCGATATCTCAACTGTCTATAATTGAAAACTGCCGCTAGGGGAAATTTCGACTGGGCCGTTCGGTAGGGAATCCCTCAGGGACCCAGGAACCACCTGAACCAACTTCATATATCAACTTGGGTCGTAGTTATCGCTATGTTGGAAAGCGATTTTTTTAAATCGTCGTTTTGGAAACAAAAAAGCCTCCTAGGACCATCAAACTTGACACCCTTAAAACTGCCGCTAGGGGAATTTCGACTCGGCCATTCGCTAGGGAATTCATCTGGCTTTCAGGAACCACTTGAACCATCTTCATATCTCAACTTGGGTCGGAGTAATCGCTAAGTTTAGGTGTTAACAGGAAATCATCGATATCTCAACTGTCTATAATTGAAAACTGCCGCTAGGGGAAATTTCGACTGGGCCGTTCGGTAGGGAATCCCTCAGGGACCCAGGAACCACCTGAACCAACTTCATATATCAACTTGGGTCGTAGTTATCGCTATGTTGGAAAGCGATTTTTTTAAATCGTCGTTTTGGAAACAAAAAAGCCTCCTAGGACCATCAAACTTGACACCCTTAAAACTGCCGCTAGGGGAATTTCGACTCGGCCATTCGCTAGGGAATTCATCTGGCTTTCAGGAACCACTTGAACCATCTTCATATCTCAACTTGGGTCGGAGTAATCGCTAAGTTTAGGTGTTAACAGGAAATCATCGATATCTCAACTGTCTATAATTGAAAACTGCCGCTAGGGGAAATTTCGACTGGGCCGTTCGGTAGGGAATCCCTCAGGGACCCAGGAACCACCTGAACCAACTTCATATATCAACTTGGGTCGTAGTTATCGCTATGTTGGAAAGCGATTTTTTTAAATCGTCGTTTTGGAAACAAAAAAGCCTCCTAGGACCATCAAACTTGACACCCTTAAAACTGCCGCTAGGGGAATTTCGACTCGGCCATTCGCTAGGGAATTCATCTGGCTTTCAGGAACCACTTGAACCATCTTCATATCTCAACTTGGGTCGGAGTAATCGCTAAGTTTAGGTGTTAACAGGAAATCATCGATATCTCAACTGTCTATAATTGAAAACTGCCGCTAGGGGAAATTTCGACTGGGCCGTTCGGTAGGGAATCCCTCAGGGACCCAGGAACCACCTGAACCAACTTCATATATCAACTTGGGTCGTAGTTATCGCTATGTTGGAAAGCGATTTTTTTAAATCGTCGTTTTGGAAACAAAAAAGCCTCCTAGGACCATCAAACTTGACACCCTTAAAACTGCCGCTAGGGGAATTTCGACTCGGCCATTCGCTAGGGAATTCATCTGGCTTTCAGGAACCACTTGAACCATCTTCATATCTCAACTTGGGTCGGAGTAATCGCTAAGTTTAGGTGTTAACAGGAAATCATCGATATCTCAACTGTCTATAATTGAAAACTGCCGCTAGGGGAAATTTCGACTGGGCCGTTCGGTAGGGAATCCCTCAGGGACCCAGGAACCACCTGAACCAACTTCATATATCAACTTGGGTCGTAGTTATCGCTATGTTGGAAAGCGATTTTTTTAAATCGTCGTTTTGGAAACAAAAAAGCCTCCTAGGACCATCAAACTTGACACCCTTAAAACTGCCGCTAGGGGAATTTCGACTCGGCCATTCGCTAGGGAATTCATCTGGCTTTCAGGAACCACTTGAACCATCTTCATATCTCAACTTGGGTCGGAGTAATCGCTAAGTTTAGGTGTTAACAGGAAATCATCGATATCTCAACTGTCTATAATTGAAAACTGCCGCTAGGGGAAATTTCGACTGGGCCGTTCGGTAGGGAATCCCTCAGGGACCCAGGAACCACCTGAACCAACTTCATATATCAACTTGGGTCGTAGTTATCGCTATGTTGGAAAGCGATTTTTTTAAATCGTCGTTTTGGAAACAAAAAAGCCTCCTAGGACCATCAAACTTGACACCCTTAAAACTGCCGCTAGGGGAATTTCGACTCGGCCATTCGCTAGGGAATTCATCTGGCTTTCAGGAACCACTTGAACCATCTTCATATCTCAACTTGGGTCGGAGTAATCGCTAAGTTTAGGTGTTAACAGGAAATCATCGATATCTCAACTGTCTATAATTGAAAACTGCCGCTAGGGGAAATTTCGACTGGGCCGTTCGGTAGGGAATCCCTCAGGGACCCAGGAACCACCTGAACCAACTTCATATATCAACTTGGGTCGTAGTTATCGCTATGTTGGAAAGCGATTTTTTTAAATCGTCGTTTTGGAAACAAAAAAGCCTCCTAGGACCATCAAACTTGACACCCTTAAAACTGCCGCTAGGGGAATTTCGACTCGGCCATTCGCTAGGGAATTCATCTGGCTTTCAGGAACCACTTGAACCATCTTCATATCTCAACTTGGGTCGGAGTAATCGCTAAGTTTAGGTGTTAACAGGAAATCATCGATATCTCAACTGTCTATAATTGAAAACTGCCGCTAGGGGAAATTTCGACTGGGCCGTTCGGTAGGGAATCCCTCAGGGACCCAGGAACCACCTGAACCAACTTCATATATCAACTTGGGTCGTAGTTATCGCTATGTTGGAAAGCGATTTTTTTAAATCGTCGTTTTGGAAACAAAAAAGCCTCCTAGGACCATCAAACTTGACACCCTTAAAACTGCCGCTAGGGGAATTTCGACTCGGCCATTCGCTAGGGAATTCATCTGGCTTTCAGGAACCACTTGAACCATCTTCATATCTCAACTTGGGTCGGAGTAATCGCTAAGTTTAGGTGTTAACAGGAAATCATCGATATCTCAACTGTCTATAATTGAAAACTGCCGCTAGGGGAAATTTCGACTGGGCCGTTCGGTAGGGAATCCCTCAGGGACCCAGGAACCACCTGAACCAACTTCATATATCAACTTGGGTCGTAGTTATCGCTATGTTGGAAAGCGATTTTTTTAAATCGTCGTTTTGGAAACAAAAAAGCCTCCTAGGACCATCAAACTTGACACCCTTAAAACTGCCGCTAGGGGAATTTCGACTCGGCCATTCGCTAGGGAATTCATCTGGCTTTCAGGAACCACTTGAACCATCTTCATATATCTCAACTTGGGTCGGAGTAATCGCTAAGTTTAGGTGTTAACAGGAAATCATCGATATCTCAACTGTCTATAATTGAAAACTGCCGCTAGGGGAAATTTCGACTGGGCCGTTCGGTAGGGAATCCCTCAGGGACCCAGGAACCACCTGAACCAACTTCATATATCAACTTGGGTCGTAGTTATCGCTATGTTGGAAAGCGATTTTTTTAAATCGTCGTTTTGGAAACAAAAAAGCCTCCTAGGACCATCAAACTTGACACCCTTAAAACTGCCGCTAGGGGAATTTCGACTCGGCCATTCGCTAGGGAATTCATCTGGCTTTCAGGAACCACTTGAACCATCTTCATATCTCAACTTGGGTCGGAGTAATCGCTAAGTTTAGGTGTTAACAGGAAATCATCGATATCTCAACTGTCTATAATTGAAAACTGCCGCTAGGGGAAATTTCGACTGGGCCGTTCGGTAGGGAATCCCTCAGGGACCCAGGAACCACCTGAACCAACTTCATATATCAACTTGGGTCGTAGTTATCGCTATGTTGGAAAGCGATTTTTTTAAATCGTCGTTTTGGAAACAAAAAAGCCTCCTAGGACCATCAAACTTGACACCCTTAAAACTGCCGCTAGGGGAATTTCGACTCGGCCATTCGCTAGGGAATTCATCTGGCTTTCAGGAACCACTTGAACCATCTTCATATCTCAACTTGGGTCGGAGTAATCGCTAAGTTTAGGTGTTAACAGGAAATCATCGATATCTCAACTGTCTATAATTGAAAACTGCCGCTAGGGGAAATTTCGACTGGGCCGTTCGGTAGGGAATCCCTCAGGGACCCAGGAACCACCTGAACCAACTTCATATATCAACTTGGGTCGTAGTTATCGCTATGTTGGAAAGCGATTTTTTTAAATCGTCGTTTTGGAAACAAAAAAGCCTCCTAGGACCATCAAACTTGACACCCTTAAAACTGCCGCTAGGGGAATTTCGACTCGGCCATTCGCTAGGGAATTCATCTGGCTTTCAGGAACCACTTGAACCATCTTCATATCTCAACTTGGGTCGGAGTAATCGCTAAGTTTAGGTGTTAACAGGAAATCATCGATATCTCAACTGTCTATAATTGAAAACTGCCGCTAGGGGAAATTTCGACTGGGCCGTTCGGTAGGGAATCCCTCAGGGACCCAGGAACCACCTGAACCAACTTCATATATCAACTTGGGTCGTAGTTATCGCTATGTTGGAAAGCGATTTTTTTAAATCGTCGTTTTGGAAACAAAAAAGCCTCCTAGGACCATCAAACTTGACACCCTTAAAACTGCCGCTAGGGGAATTTCGACTCGGCCATTCGCTAGGGAATTCATCTGGCTTTCAGGAACCACTTGAACCATCTTCATATCTCAACTTGGGTCGGAGTAATCGCTAAGTTTAGGTGTTAACAGGAAATCATCGATATCTCAACTGTCTATAATTGAAAACTGCCGCTAGGGGAAATTTCGACTGGGCCGTTCGGTAGGGAATCCCTCAGGGACCCAGGAACCACCTGAACCAACTTCATATATCAACTTGGGTCGTAGTTATCGCTATGTTGGAAAGCGATTTTTTTAAATCGTCGTTTTGGAAACAAAAAAGCCTCCTAGGACCATCAAACTTGACACCCTTAAAACTGCCGCTAGGGGAATTTCGACTCGGCCATTCGCTAGGGAATTCATCTGGCTTTCAGGAACCACTTGAACCATCTTCATATCTCAACTTGGGTCGGAGTAATCGCTAAGTTTAGGTGTTAACAGGAAATCATCGATATCTCAACTGTCTATAATTGAAAACTGCCGCTAGGGGAAATTTCGACTGGGCCGTTCGGTAGGGAATCCCTCAGGGACCCAGGAACCACCTGAACCAACTTCATATATCAACTTGGGTCGTAGTTATCGCTATGTTGGAAAGCGATTTTTTTAAATCGTCGTTTTGGAAACAAAAAAGCCTCCTAGGACCATCAAACTTGACACCCTTAAAACTGCCGCTAGGGGAATTTCGACTCGGCCATTCGCTAGGGAATTCATCTGGCTTTCAGGAACCACTTGAACCATCTTCATATCTCAACTTGGGTCGGAGTAATCGCTAAGTTTAGGTGTTAACAGGAAATCATCGATATCTCAACTGTCTATAATTGAAAACTGCCGCTAGGGGAAATTTCGACTGGGCCGTTCGGTAGGGAATCCCTCAGGGACCCAGGAACCACCTGAACCAACTTCATATATCAACTTGGGTCGTAGTTATCGCTATGTTGGAAAGCGATTTTTTTAAATCGTCGTTTTGGAAACAAAAAAGCCTCCTAGGACCATCAAACTTGACACCCTTAAAACTGCCGCTAGGGGAATTTCGACTCGGCCATTCGCTAGGGAATTCATCTGGCTTTCAGGAACCACTTGAACCATCTTCATATCTCAACTTGGGTCGGAGTAATCGCTAAGTTTAGGTGTTAACAGGAAATCATCGATATCTCAACTGTCTATAATTGAAAACTGCCGCTAGGGGAAATTTCGACTGGGCCGTTCGGTAGGGAATCCCTCAGGGACCCAGGAACCACCTGAACCAACTTCATATATCAACTTGGGTCGTAGTTATCGCTATGTTGGAAAGCGATTTTTTTAAATCGTCGTTTTGGAAACAAAAAAGCCTCCTAGGACCATCAAACTTGACACCCTTAAAACTGCCGCTAGGGGAATTTCGACTCGGCCATTCGCTAGGGAATTCATCTGGCTTTCAGGAACCACTTGAACCATCTTCATATCTCAACTTGGGTCGGAGTAATCGCTAAGTTTAGGTGTTAACAGGAAATCATCGATATCTCAACTGTCTATAATTGAAAACTGCCGCTAGGGGAAATTTCGACTGGGCCGTTCGGTAGGGAATCCCTCAGGGACCCAGGAACCACCTGAACCAACTTCATATATCAACTTGGGTCGTAGTTATCGCTATGTTGGAAAGCGATTTTTTTAAATCGTCGTTTTGGAAACAAAAAAGCCTCCTAGGACCATCAAACTTGACACCCTTAAAACTGCCGCTAGGGGAATTTCGACTCGGCCATTCGCTAGGGAATTCATCTGGCTTTCAGGAACCACTTGAACCATCTTCATATCTCAACTTGGGTCGGAGTAATCGCTAAGTTTAGGTGTTAACAGGAAATCATCGATATCTCAACTGTCTATAATTGAAAACTGCCGCTAGGGGAAATTTCGACTGGGCCGTTCGGTAGGGAATCCCTCAGGGACCCAGGAACCACCTGAACCAACTTCATATATCAACTTGGGTCGTAGTTATCGCTATGTTGGAAAGCGATTTTTTTAAATCGTCGTTTTGGAAACAAAAAAGCCTCCTAGGACCATCAAACTTGACACCCTTAAAACTGCCGCTAGGGGAATTTCGACTCGGCCATTCGCTAGGGAATTCATCTGGCTTTCAGGAACCACTTGAACCATCTTCATATCTCAACTTGGGTCGGAGTAATCGCTAAGTTTAGGTGTTAACAGGAAATCATCGATATCTCAACTGTCTATAATTGAAAACTGCCGCTAGGGGAAATTTCGACTGGGCCGTTCGGTAGGGAATCCCTCAGGGACCCAGGAACCACCTGAACCAACTTCATATATCAACTTGGGTCGTAGTTATCGCTATGTTGGAAAGCGATTTTTTTAAATCGTCGTTTTGGAAACAAAAAAGCCTCCTAGGACCATCAAACTTGACACCCTTAAAACTGCCGCTAGGGGAATTTCGACTCGGCCATTCGCTAGGGAATTCATCTGGCTTTCAGGAACCACTTGAACCATCTTCATATCTCAACTTGGGTCGGAGTAATCGCTAAGTTTAGGTGTTAACAGGAAATCATCGATATCTCAACTGTCTATAATTGAAAACTGCCGCTAGGGGAAATTTCGACTGGGCCGTTCGGTAGGGAATCCCTCAGGGACCCAGGAACCACCTGAACCAACTTCATATATCAACTTGGGTCGTAGTTATCGCTATGTTGGAAAGCGATTTTTTTAAATCGTCGTTTTGGAAACAAAAAAGCCTCCTAGGACCATCAAACTTGACACCCTTAAAACTGCCGCTAGGGGAATTTCGACTCGGCCATTCGCTAGGGAATTCATCTGGCTTTCAGGAACCACTTGAACCATCTTCATATCTCAACTTGGGTCGGAGTAATCGCTAAGTTTAGGTGTTAACAGGAAATCATCGATATCTCAACTGTCTATAATTGAAAACTGCCGCTAGGGGAAATTTCGACTGGGCCGTTCGGTAGGGAATCCCTCAGGGACCCAGGAACCACCTGAACCAACTTCATATATCAACTTGGGTCGTAGTTATCGCTATGTTGGAAAGCGATTTTTTTAAATCGTCGTTTTGGAAACAAAAAAGCCTCCTAGGACCATCAAACTTGACACCCTTAAAACTGCCGCTAGGGGAATTTCGACTCGGCCATTCGCTAGGGAATTCATCTGGCTTTCAGGAACCACTTGAACCATCTTCATATCTCAACTTGGGTCGGAGTAATCGCTAAGTTTAGGTGTTAACAGGAAATCATCGATATCTCAACTGTCTATAATTGAAAACTGCCGCTAGGGGAAATTTCGACTGGGCCGTTCGGTAGGGAATCCCTCAGGGACCCAGGAACCACCTGAACCAACTTCATATATCAACTTGGGTCGTAGTTATCGCTATGTTGGAAAGCGATTTTTTTAAATCGTCGTTTTGGAAACAAAAAAGCCTCCTAGGACCATCAAACTTGACACCCTTAAAACTGCCGCTAGGGGAATTTCGACTCGGCCATTCGCTAGGGAATTCATCTGGCTTTCAGGAACCACTTGAACCATCTTCATATCTCAACTTGGGTCGGAGTAATCGCTAAGTTTAGGTGTTAACAGGAAATCATCGATATCTCAACTGTCTATAATTGAAAACTGCCGCTAGGGGAAATTTCGACTGGGCCGTTCGGTAGGGAATCCCTCAGGGACCCAGGAACCACCTGAACCAACTTCATATATCAACTTGGGTCGTAGTTATCGCTATGTTGGAAAGCGATTTTTTTAAATCGTCGTTTTGGAAACAAAAAAGCCTCCTAGGACCATCAAACTTGACACCCTTAAAACTGCCGCTAGGGGAATTTCGACTCGGCCATTCGCTAGGGAATTCATCTGGCTTTCAGGAACCACTTGAACCATCTTCATATCTCAACTTGGGTCGGAGTAATCGCTAAGTTTAGGTGTTAACAGGAAATCATCGATATCTCAACTGTCTATAATTGAAAACTGCCGCTAGGGGAAATTTCGACTGGGCCGTTCGGTAGGGAATCCCTCAGGGACCCAGGAACCACCTGAACCAACTTCATATATCAACTTGGGTCGTAGTTATCGCTATGTTGGAAAGCGATTTTTTTAAATCGTCGTTTTGGAAACAAAAAAGCCTCCTAGGACCATCAAACTTGACACCCTTAAAACTGCCGCTAGGGGAATTTCGACTCGGCCATTCGCTAGGGAATTCATCTGGCTTTCAGGAACCACTTGAACCATCTTCATATCTCAACTTGGGTCGGAGTAATCGCTAAGTTTAGGTGTTAACAGGAAATCATCGATATCTCAACTGTCTATAATTGAAAACTGCCGCTAGGGGAAATTTCGACTGGGCCGTTCGGTAGGGAATCCCTCAGGGACCCAGGAACCACCTGAACCAACTTCATATATCAACTTGGGTCGTAGTTATCGCTATGTTGGAAAGCGATTTTTTTAAATCGTCGTTTTGGAAACAAAAAAGCCTCCTAGGACCATCAAACTTGACACCCTTAAAACTGCCGCTAGGGGAATTTCGACTCGGCCATTCGCTAGGGAATTCATCTGGCTTTCAGGAACCACTTGAACCATCTTCATATCTCAACTTGGGTCGGAGTAATCGCTAAGTTTAGGTGTTAACAGGAAATCATCGATATCTCAACTGTCTATAATTGAAAACTGCCGCTAGGGGAAATTTCGACTGGGCCGTTCGGTAGGGAATCCCTCAGGGACCCAGGAACCACCTGAACCAACTTCATATATCAACTTGGGTCGTAGTTATCGCTATGTTGGAAAGCGATTTTTTTAAATCGTCGTTTTGGAAACAAAAAAGCCTCCTAGGACCATCAAACTTGACACCCTTAAAACTGCCGCTAGGGGAATTTCGACTCGGCCATTCGCTAGGGAATTCATCTGGCTTTCAGGAACCACTTGAACCATCTTCATATCTCAACTTGGGTCGGAGTAATCGCTAAGTTTAGGTGTTAACAGGAAATCATCGATATCTCAACTGTCTATAATTGAAAACTGCCGCTAGGGGAAATTTCGACTGGGCCGTTCGGTAGGGAATCCCTCAGGGACCCAGGAACCACCTGAACCAACTTCATATATCAACTTGGGTCGTAGTTATCGCTATGTTGGAAAGCGATTTTTTTAAATCGTCGTTTTGGAAACAAAAAAGCCTCCTAGGACCATCAAACTTGACACCCTTAAAACTGCCGCTAGGGGAATTTCGACTCGGCCATTCGCTAGGGAATTCATCTGGCTTTCAGGAACCACTTGAACCATCTTCATATCTCAACTTGGGTCGGAGTAATCGCTAAGTTTAGGTGTTAACAGGAAATCATCGATATCTCAACTGTCTATAATTGAAAACTGCCGCTAGGGGAAATTTCGACTGGGCCGTTCGGTAGGGAATCCCTCAGGGACCCAGGAACCACCTGAACCAACTTCATATATCAACTTGGGTCGTAGTTATCGCTATGTTGGAAAGCGATTTTTTTAAATCGTCGTTTTGGAAACAAAAAAGCCTCCTAGGACCATCAAACTTGACACCCTTAAAACTGCCGCTAGGGGAATTTCGACTCGGCCATTCGCTAGGGAATTCATCTGGCTTTCAGGAACCACTTGAACCATCTTCATATCTCAACTTGGGTCGGAGTAATCGCTAAGTTTAGGTGTTAACAGGAAATCATCGATATCTCAACTGTCTATAATTGAAAACTGCCGCTAGGGGAAATTTCGACTGGGCCGTTCGGTAGGGAATCCCTCAGGGACCCAGGAACCACCTGAACCAACTTCATATATCAACTTGGGTCGTAGTTATCGCTATGTTGGAAAGCGATTTTTTTAAATCGTCGTTTTGGAAACAAAAAAGCCTCCTAGGACCATCAAACTTGACACCCTTAAAACTGCCGCTAGGGGAATTTCGACTCGGCCATTCGCTAGGGAATTCATCTGGCTTTCAGGAACCACTTGAACCATCTTCATATCTCAACTTGGGTCGGAGTAATCGCTAAGTTTAGGTGTTAACAGGAAATCATCGATATCTCAACTGTCTATAATTGAAAACTGCCGCTAGGGGAAATTTCGACTGGGCCGTTCGGTAGGGAATCCCTCAGGGACCCAGGAACCACCTGAACCAACTTCATATATCAACTTGGGTCGTAGTTATCGCTATGTTGGAAAGCGATTTTTTTAAATCGTCGTTTTGGAAACAAAAAAGCCTCCTAGGACCATCAAACTTGACACCCTTAAAACTGCCGCTAGGGGAATTTCGACTCGGCCATTCGCTAGGGAATTCATCTGGCTTTCAGGAACCACTTGAACCATCTTCATATCTCAACTTGGGTCGGAGTAATCGCTAAGTTTAGGTGTTAACAGGAAATCATCGATATCTCAACTGTCTATAATTGAAAACTGCCGCTAGGGGAAATTTCGACTGGGCCGTTCGGTAGGGAATCCCTCAGGGACCCAGGAACCACCTGAACCAACTTCATATATCAACTTGGGTCGTAGTTATCGCTATGTTGGAAAGCGATTTTTTTAAATCGTCGTTTTGGAAACAAAAAAGCCTCCTAGGACCATCAAACTTGACACCCTTAAAACTGCCGCTAGGGGAATTTCGACTCGGCCATTCGCTAGGGAATTCATCTGGCTTTCAGGAACCACTTGAACCATCTTCATATCTCAACTTGGGTCGGAGTAATCGCTAAGTTTAGGTGTTAACAGGAAATCATCGATATCTCAACTGTCTATAATTGAAAACTGCCGCTAGGGGAAATTTCGACTGGGCCGTTCGGTAGGGAATCCCTCAGGGACCCAGGAACCACCTGAACCAACTTCATATATCAACTTGGGTCGTAGTTATCGCTATGTTGGAAAGCGATTTTTTTAAATCGTCGTTTTGGAAACAAAAAAGCCTCCTAGGACCATCAAACTTGACACCCTTAAAACTGCCGCTAGGGGAATTTCGACTCGGCCATTCGCTAGGGAATTCATCTGGCTTTCAGGAACCACTTGAACCATCTTCATATCTCAACTTGGGTCGGAGTAATCGCTAAGTTTAGGTGTTAACAGGAAATCATCGATATCTCAACTGTCTATAATTGAAAACTGCCGCTAGGGGAAATTTCGACTGGGCCGTTCGGTAGGGAATCCCTCAGGGACCCAGGAACCACCTGAACCAACTTCATATATCAACTTGGGTCGTAGTTATCGCTATGTTGGAAAGCGATTTTTTTAAATCGTCGTTTTGGAAACAAAAAAGCCTCCTAGGACCATCAAACTTGACACCCTTAAAACTGCCGCTAGGGGAATTTCGACTCGGCCATTCGCTAGGGAATTCATCTGGCTTTCAGGAACCACTTGAACCATCTTCATATCTCAACTTGGGTCGGAGTAATCGCTAAGTTTAGGTGTTAACAGGAAATCATCGATATCTCAACTGTCTATAATTGAAAACTGCCGCTAGGGGAAATTTCGACTGGGCCGTTCGGTAGGGAATCCCTCAGGGACCCAGGAACCACCTGAACCAACTTCATATATCAACTTGGGTCGTAGTTATCGCTATGTTGGAAAGCGATTTTTTTAAATCGTCGTTTTGGAAACAAAAAAGCCTCCTAGGACCATCAAACTTGACACCCTTAAAACTGCCGCTAGGGGAATTTCGACTCGGCCATTCGCTAGGGAATTCATCTGGCTTTCAGGAACCACTTGAACCATCTTCATATCTCAACTTGGGTCGGAGTAATCGCTAAGTTTAGGTGTTAACAGGAAATCATCGATATCTCAACTGTCTATAATTGAAAACTGCCGCTAGGGGAAATTTCGACTGGGCCGTTCGGTAGGGAATCCCTCAGGGACCCAGGAACCACCTGAACCAACTTCATATATCAACTTGGGTCGTAGTTATCGCTATGTTGGAAAGCGATTTTTTTAAATCGTCGTTTTGGAAACAAAAAAGCCTCCTAGGACCATCAAACTTGACACCCTTAAAACTGCCGCTAGGGGAATTTCGACTCGGCCATTCGCTAGGGAATTCATCTGGCTTTCAGGAACCACTTGAACCATCTTCATATCTCAACTTGGGTCGGAGTAATCGCTAAGTTTAGGTGTTAACAGGAAATCATCGATATCTCAACTGTCTATAATTGAAAACTGCCGCTAGGGGAAATTTCGACTGGGCCGTTCGGTAGGGAATCCCTCAGGGACCCAGGAACCACCTGAACCAACTTCATATATCAACTTGGGTCGTAGTTATCGCTATGTTGGAAAGCGATTTTTTTAAATCGTCGTTTTGGAAACAAAAAAGCCTCCTAGGACCATCAAACTTGACACCCTTAAAACTGCCGCTAGGGGAATTTCGACTCGGCCATTCGCTAGGGAATTCATCTGGCTTTCAGGAACCACTTGAACCATCTTCATATCTCAACTTGGGTCGGAGTAATCGCTAAGTTTAGGTGTTAACAGGAAATCATCGATATCTCAACTGTCTATAATTGAAAACTGCCGCTAGGGGAAATTTCGACTGGGCCGTTC
>OW119929.1:99097687-99135988 GCA_933210815.1 Meta bourneti | reverse complement strand
TTCCTGAAAGCCAGATGAATTCCCTAGCGAATGGCCGAGTCGAAATTCCCCTAGCGGCAGTTTTAAGGGTGTCAAGTTTGATGGTCCTAGGAGGCTTTTTTGTTTCCAAAACGACGATTTAAAAAAATCGCTTTCCAACATAGCGATAACTACGACCCAAGTTGATATATGAAGTTGGTTCAGGTGGTTCCTGGGTCCCTGAGGGATTCCCTACCGAACGGCCCAGTCGAAATTTCCCCTAGCGGCAGTTTTCAATTATAGACAGTTGAGATATCGATGATTTCCTGTTAACACCTAAACTTAGCGATTACTCCGACCCAAGTTGAGATATGAAGATGGTTCAAGTGGTTCCTGAAAGCCAGATGAATTCCCTAGCGAATGGCCGAGTCGAAATTCCCCTAGCGGCAGTTTTAAGGGTGTCAAGTTTGATGGTCCTAGGAGGCTTTTTTGTTTCCAAAACGACGATTTAAAAAAATCGCTTTCCAACATAGCGATAACTACGACCCAAGTTGATATATGAAGTTGGTTCAGGTGGTTCCTGGGTCCCTGAGGGATTCCCTACCGAACGGCCCAGTCGAAATTTCCCCTAGCGGCAGTTTTCAATTATAGACAGTTGAGATATCGATGATTTCCTGTTAACACCTAAACTTAGCGATTACTCCGACCCAAGTTGAGATATGAAGATGGTTCAAGTGGTTCCTGAAAGCCAGATGAATTCCCTAGCGAATGGCCGAGTCGAAATTCCCCTAGCGGCAGTTTTAAGGGTGTCAAGTTTGATGGTCCTAGGAGGCTTTTTTGTTTCCAAAACGACGATTTAAAAAAATCGCTTTCCAACATAGCGATAACTACGACCCAAGTTGATATATGAAGTTGGTTCAGGTGGTTCCTGGGTCCCTGAGGGATTCCCTACCGAACGGCCCAGTCGAAATTTCCCCTAGCGGCAGTTTTCAATTATAGACAGTTGAGATATCGATGATTTCCTGTTAACACCTAAACTTAGCGATTACTCCGACCCAAGTTGAGATATGAAGATGGTTCAAGTGGTTCCTGAAAGCCAGATGAATTCCCTAGCGAATGGCCGAGTCGAAATTCCCCTAGCGGCAGTTTTAGGGGTGTCAAGTTTGATGGTCCTAGGAGGCTTTTTTGTTTCCAAAACGACGATTTAAAAAAATCGCTTTCCAACATAGCGATAACTACGACCCAAGTTGATATATGAAGTTGGTTCAGGTGGTTCCTGGGTCCCTGAGGGATTCCCTACCGAACGGCCCAGTCGAAATTTCCCCTAGCGGCAGTTTTCAATTATAGACAGTTGAGATATCGATGATTTCCTGTTAACACCTAAACTTAGCGATTACTCCGACCCAAGTTGAGATATGAAGATGGTTCAAGTGGTTCCTGAAAGCCAGATGAATTCCCTAGCGAATGGCCGAGTCGAAATTCCCCTAGCGGCAGTTTTAAGGGTGTCAAGTTTGATGGTCCTAGGAGGCTTTTTTGTTTCCAAAACGACGATTTAAAAAAATCGCTTTCCAACATAGCGATAACTACGACCCAAGTTGATATATGAAGTTGGTTCAGGTGGTTCCTGGGTCCCTGAGGGATTCCCTACCGAACGGCCCAGTCGAAATTTCCCCTAGCGGCAGTTTTCAATTATAGACAGTTGAGATATCGATGATTTCCTGTTAACACCTAAACTTAGCGATTACTCCGACCCAAGTTGAGATATGAAGAAGGTTCAAGTGGTTCCTGAAAGCCAGATGAATTCCCTAGCGAATGGCCGAGTCGAAATTCCCCTAGCGGCAGTTTTAAGGGTGTCAAGTTTGATGGTCCTAGGAGGCTTTTTTGTTTCCAAAACGACGATTTAAAAAAATCGCTTTCCAACATAGCGATAACTACGACCCAAGTTGATATATGAAGTTGGTTCAGGTGGTTCCTGGGTCCCTGAGGGATTCCCTACCGAACGGCCCAGTCGAAATTTCCCCTAGCGGCAGTTTTCAATTATAGACAGTTGAGATATCGATGATTTCCTGTTAACACCTAAACTTAGCGATTACTCCGACCCAAGTTGAGATATGAAGATGGTTCAAGTGGTTCCTGAAAGCCAGATGAATTCCCTAGCGAATGGCCGAGTCGAAATTCCCCTAGCGGCAGTTTTAAGGGTGTCAAGTTTGATGGTCCTAGGAGGCTTTTTTGTTTCCAAAACGACGATTTAAAAAAATCGCTTTCCAACATAGCGATAACTACGACCCAAGTTGATATATGAAGTTGGTTCAGGTGGTTCCTGGGTCCCTGAGGGATTCCCTACCGAACGGCCCAGTCGAAATTTCCCCTAGCGGCAGTTTTCAATTATAGACAGTTGAGATATCGATGATTTCCTGTTAACACCTAAACTTAGCGATTACTCCGACCCAAGTTGAGATATGAAGATGGTTCAAGTGGTTCCTGAAAGCCAGATGAATTCCCTAGCGAATGGCCGAGTCGAAATTCCCCTAGCGGCAGTTTTAAGGGTGTCAAGTTTGATGGTCCTAGGAGGCTTTTTTGTTTCCAAAACGACGATTTAAAAAAATCGCTTTCCAACATAGCGATAACTACGACCCAAGTTGATATATGAAGTTGGTTCAGGTGGTTCCTGGGTCCCTGAGGGATTCCCTACCGAACGGCCCAGTCGAAATTTCCCCTAGCGGCAGTTTTCAATTATAGACAGTTGAGATATCGATGATTTCCTGTTAACACCTAAACTTAGCGATTACTCCGACCCAAGTTGAGATATGAAGATGGTTCAAGTGGTTCCTGAAAGCCAGATGAATTCCCTAGCGAATGGCCGAGTCGAAATTCCCCTAGCGGCAGTTTTAAGGGTGTCAAGTTTGATGGTCCTAGGAGGCTTTTTTGTTTCCAAAACGACGATTTAAAAAAATCGCTTTCCAACATAGCGATAACTACGACCCAAGTTGATATATGAAGTTGGTTCAGGTGGTTCCTGGGTCCCTGAGGGATTCCCTACCGAACGGCCCAGTCGAAATTTCCCCTAGCGGCAGTTTTCAATTATAGACAGTTGAGATATCGATGATTTCCTGTTAACACCTAAACTTAGCGATTACTCCGACCCAAGTTGAGATATGAAGATGGTTCAAGTGGTTCCTGAAAGCCAGATGAATTCCCTAGCGAATGGCCGAGTCGAAATTCCCCTAGCGGCAGTTTTAAGGGTGTCAAGTTTGATGGTCCTAGGAGGCTTTTTTGTTTCCAAAACGACGATTTAAAAAAATCGCTTTCCAACATAGCGATAACTACGACCCAAGTTGATATATGAAGTTGGTTCAGGTGGTTCCTGGGTCCCTGAGGGATTCCCTACCGAACGGCCCAGTCGAAATTTCCCCTAGCGGCAGTTTTCAATTATAGACAGTTGAGATATCGATGATTTCCTGTTAACACCTAAACTTAGCGATTACTCCGACCCAAGTTGAGATATGAAGATGGTTCAAGTGGTTCCTGAAAGCCAGATGAATTCCCTAGCGAATGGCCGAGTCGAAATTCCCCTAGCGGCAGTTTTAAGGGTGTCAAGTTTGATGGTCCTAGGAGGCTTTTTTGTTTCCAAAACGACGATTTAAAAAAATCGCTTTCCAACATAGCGATAACTACGACCCAAGTTGATATATGAAGTTGGTTCAGGTGGTTCCTGGGTCCCTGAGGGATTCCCTACCGAACGGCCCAGTCGAAATTTCCCCTAGCGGCAGTTTTCAATTATAGACAGTTGAGATATCGATGATTTCCTGTTAACACCTAAACTTAGCGATTACTCCGACCCAAGTTGAGATATGAAGATGGTTCAAGTGGTTCCTGAAAGCCAGATGAATTCCCTAGCGAATGGCCGAGTCGAAATTCCCCTAGCGGCAGTTTTAAGGGTGTCAAGTTTGATGGTCCTAGGAGGCTTTTTTGTTTCCAAAACGACGATTTAAAAAAATCGCTTTCCAACATAGCGATAACTACGACCCAAGTTGATATATGAAGTTGGTTCAGGTGGTTCCTGGGTCCCTGAGGGATTCCCTACCGAACGGCCCAGTCGAAATTTCCCCTAGCGGCAGTTTTCAATTATAGACAGTTGAGATATCGATGATTTCCTGTTAACACCTAAACTTAGCGATTACTCCGACCCAAGTTGAGATATGAAGATGGTTCAAGTGGTTCCTGAAAGCCAGATGAATTCCCTAGCGAATGGCCGAGTCGAAATTCCCCTAGCGGCAGTTTTAAGGGTGTCAAGTTTGATGGTCCTAGGAGGCTTTTTTGTTTCCAAAACGACGATTTAAAAAAATCGCTTTCCAACATAGCGATAACTACGACCCAAGTTGATATATGAAGTTGGTTCAGGTGGTTCCTGGGTCCCTGAGGGATTCCCTACCGAACGGCCCAGTCGAAATTTCCCCTAGCGGCAGTTTTCAATTATAGACAGTTGAGATATCGATGATTTCCTGTTAACACCTAAACTTAGCGATTACTCCGACCCAAGTTGAGATATGAAGATGGTTCAAGTGGTTCCTGAAAGCCAGATGAATTCCCTAGCGAATGGCCGAGTCGAAATTCCCCTAGCGGCAGTTTTAAGGGTGTCAAGTTTGATGGTCCTAGGAGGCTTTTTTGTTTCCAAAACGACGATTTAAAAAAATCGCTTTCCAACATAGCGATAACTACGACCCAAGTTGATATATGAAGTTGGTTCAGGTGGTTCCTGGGTCCCTGAGGGATTCCCTACCGAACGGCCCAGTCGAAATTTCCCCTAGCGGCAGTTTTCAATTATAGACAGTTGAGATATCGATGATTTCCTGTTAACACCTAAACTTAGCGATTACTCCGACCCAAGTTGAGATATGAAGATGGTTCAAGTGGTTCCTGAAAGCCAGATGAATTCCCTAGCGAATGGCCGAGTCGAAATTCCCCTAGCGGCAGTTTTAAGGGTGTCAAGTTTGATGGTCCTAGGAGGCTTTTTTGTTTCCAAAACGACGATTTAAAAAAATCGCTTTCCAACATAGCGATAACTACGACCCAAGTTGATATATGAAGTTGGTTCAGGTGGTTCCTGGGTCCCTGAGGGATTCCCTACCGAACGGCCCAGTCGAAATTTCCCCTAGCGGCAGTTTTCAATTATAGACAGTTGAGATATCGATGATTTCCTGTTAACACCTAAACTTAGCGATTACTCCGACCCAAGTTGAGATATGAAGATGGTTCAAGTGGTTCCTGAAAGCCAGATGAATTCCCTAGCGAATGGCCGAGTCGAAATTCCCCTAGCGGCAGTTTTAAGGGTGTCAAGTTTGATGGTCCTAGGAGGCTTTTTTGTTTCCAAAACGACGATTTAAAAAAATCGCTTTCCAACATAGCGATAACTACGACCCAAGTTGATATATGAAGTTGGTTCAGGTGGTTCCTGGGTCCCTGAGGGATTCCCTACCGAACGGCCCAGTCGAAATTTCCCCTAGCGGCAGTTTTCAATTATAGACAGTTGAGATATCGATGATTTCCTGTTAACACCTAAACTTAGCGATTACTCCGACCCAAGTTGAGATATGAAGATGGTTCAAGTGGTTCCTGAAAGCCAGATGAATTCCCTAGCGAATGGCCGAGTCGAAATTCCCCTAGCGGCAGTTTTAAGGGTGTCAAGTTTGATGGTCCTAGGAGGCTTTTTTGTTTCCAAAACGACGATTTAAAAAAATCGCTTTCCAACATAGCGATAACTACGACCCAAGTTGATATATGAAGTTGGTTCAGGTGGTTCCTGGGTCCCTGAGGGATTCCCTACCGAACGGCCCAGTCGAAATTTCCCCTAGCGGCAGTTTTCAATTATAGACAGTTGAGATATCGATGATTTCCTGTTAACACCTAAACTTAGCGATTACTCCGACCCAAGTTGAGATATGAAGATGGTTCAAGTGGTTCCTGAAAGCCAGATGAATTCCCTAGCGAATGGCCGAGTCGAAATTCCCCTAGCGGCAGTTTTAAGGGTGTCAAGTTTGATGGTCCTAGGAGGCTTTTTTGTTTCCAAAACGACGATTTAAAAAAATCGCTTTCCAACATAGCGATAACTACGACCCAAGTTGATATATGAAGTTGGTTCAGGTGGTTCCTGGGTCCCTGAGGGATTCCCTACCGAACGGCCCAGTCGAAATTTCCCCTAGCGGCAGTTTTCAATTATAGACAGTTGAGATATCGATGATTTCCTGTTAACACCTAAACTTAGCGATTACTCCGACCCAAGTTGAGATATGAAGATGGTTCAAGTGGTTCCTGAAAGCCAGATGAATTCCCTAGCGAATGGCCGAGTCGAAATTCCCCTAGCGGCAGTTTTAAGGGTGTCAAGTTTGATGGTCCTAGGAGGCTTTTTTGTTTCCAAAACGACGATTTAAAAAAATCGCTTTCCAACATAGCGATAACTACGACCCAAGTTGATATATGAAGTTGGTTCAGGTGGTTCCTGGGTCCCTGAGGGATTCCCTACCGAACGGCCCAGTCGAAATTTCCCCTAGCGGCAGTTTTCAATTATAGACAGTTGAGATATCGATGATTTCCTGTTAACACCTAAACTTAGCGATTACTCCGACCCAAGTTGAGATATGAAGATGGTTCAAGTGGTTCCTGAAAGCCAGATGAATTCCCTAGCGAATGGCCGAGTCGAAATTCCCCTAGCGGCAGTTTTAAGGGTGTCAAGTTTGATGGTCCTAGGAGGCTTTTTTGTTTCCAAAACGACGATTTAAAAAAATCGCTTTCCAACATAGCGATAACTACGACCCAAGTTGATATATGAAGTTGGTTCAGGTGGTTCCTGGGTCCCTGAGGGATTCCCTACCGAACGGCCCAGTCGAAATTTCCCCTAGCGGCAGTTTTCAATTATAGACAGTTGAGATATCGATGATTTCCTGTTAACACCTAAACTTAGCGATTACTCCGACCCAAGTTGAGATATGAAGATGGTTCAAGTGGTTCCTGAAAGCCAGATGAATTCCCTAGCGAATGGCCGAGTCGAAATTCCCCTAGCGGCAGTTTTAAGGGTGTCAAGTTTGATGGTCCTAGGAGGCTTTTTTGTTTCCAAAACGACGATTTAAAAAAATCGCTTTCCAACATAGCGATAACTACGACCCAAGTTGATATATGAAGTTGGTTCAGGTGGTTCCTGGGTCCCTGAGGGATTCCCTACCGAACGGCCCAGTCGAAATTTCCCCTAGCGGCAGTTTTCAATTATAGACAGTTGAGATATCGATGATTTCCTGTTAACACCTAAACTTAGCGATTACTCCGACCCAAGTTGAGATATGAAGATGGTTCAAGTGGTTCCTGAAAGCCAGATGAATTCCCTAGCGAATGGCCGAGTCGAAATTCCCCTAGCGGCAGTTTTAAGGGTGTCAAGTTTGATGGTCCTAGGAGGCTTTTTTGTTTCCAAAACGACGATTTAAAAAAATCGCTTTCCAACATAGCGATAACTACGACCCAAGTTGATATATGAAGTTGGTTCAGGTGGTTCCTGGGTCCCTGAGGGATTCCCTACCGAACGGCCCAGTCGAAATTTCCCCTAGCGGCAGTTTTCAATTATAGACAGTTGAGATATCGATGATTTCCTGTTAACACCTAAACTTAGCGATTACTCCGACCCAAGTTGAGATATGAAGATGGTTCAAGTGGTTCCTGAAAGCCAGATGAATTCCCTAGCGAATGGCCGAGTCGAAATTCCCCTAGCGGCAGTTTTAAGGGTGTCAAGTTTGATGGTCCTAGGAGGCTTTTTTGTTTCCAAAACGACGATTTAAAAAAATCGCTTTCCAACATAGCGATAACTACGACCCAAGTTGATATATGAAGTTGGTTCAGGTGGTTCCTGGGTCCCTGAGGGATTCCCTACCGAACGGCCCAGTCGAAATTTCCCCTAGCGGCAGTTTTCAATTATAGACAGTTGAGATATCGATGATTTCCTGTTAACACCTAAACTTAGCGATTACTCCGACCCAAGTTGAGATATGAAGATGGTTCAAGTGGTTCCTGAAAGCCAGATGAATTCCCTAGCGAATGGCCGAGTCGAAATTCCCCTAGCGGCAGTTTTAAGGGTGTCAAGTTTGATGGTCCTAGGAGGCTTTTTTGTTTCCAAAACGACGATTTAAAAAAATCGCTTTCCAACATAGCGATAACTACGACCCAAGTTGATATATGAAGTTGGTTCAGGTGGTTCCTGGGTCCCTGAGGGATTCCCTACCGAACGGCCCAGTCGAAATTTCCCCTAGCGGCAGTTTTCAATTATAGACAGTTGAGATATCGATGATTTCCTGTTAACACCTAAACTTAGCGATTACTCCGACCCAAGTTGAGATATGAAGATGGTTCAAGTGGTTCCTGAAAGCCAGATGAATTCCCTAGCGAATGGCCGAGTCGAAATTCCCCTAGCGGCAGTTTTAAGGGTGTCAAGTTTGATGGTCCTAGGAGGCTTTTTTGTTTCCAAAACGACGATTTAAAAAAATCGCTTTCCAACATAGCGATAACTACGACCCAAGTTGATATATGAAGTTGGTTCAGGTGGTTCCTGGGTCCCTGAGGGATTCCCTACCGAACGGCCCAGTCGAAATTTCCCCTAGCGGCAGTTTTCAATTATAGACAGTTGAGATATCGATGATTTCCTGTTAACACCTAAACTTAGCGATTACTCCGACCCAAGTTGAGATATGAAGATGGTTCAAGTGGTTCCTGAAAGCCAGATGAATTCCCTAGCGAATGGCCGAGTCGAAATTCCCCTAGCGGCAGTTTTAAGGGTGTCAAGTTTGATGGTCCTAGGAGGCTTTTTTGTTTCCAAAACGACGATTTAAAAAAATCGCTTTCCAACATAGCGATAACTACGACCCAAGTTGATATATGAAGTTGGTTCAGGTGGTTCCTGGGTCCCTGAGGGATTCCCTACCGAACGGCCCAGTCGAAATTTCCCCTAGCGGCAGTTTTCAATTATAGACAGTTGAGATATCGATGATTTCCTGTTAACACCTAAACTTAGCGATTACTCCGACCCAAGTTGAGATATGAAGATGGTTCAAGTGGTTCCTGAAAGCCAGATGAATTCCCTAGCGAATGGCCGAGTCGAAATTCCCCTAGCGGCAGTTTTAAGGGTGTCAAGTTTGATGGTCCTAGGAGGCTTTTTTGTTTCCAAAACGACGATTTAAAAAAATCGCTTTCCAACATAGCGATAACTACGACCCAAGTTGATATATGAAGTTGGTTCAGGTGGTTCCTGGGTCCCTGAGGGATTCCCTACCGAACGGCCCAGTCGAAATTTCCCCTAGCGGCAGTTTTCAATTATAGACAGTTGAGATATCGATGATTTCCTGTTAACACCTAAACTTAGCGATTACTCCGACCCAAGTTGAGATATGAAGATGGTTCAAGTGGTTCCTGAAAGCCAGATGAATTCCCTAGCGAATGGCCGAGTCGAAATTCCCCTAGCGGCAGTTTTAAGGGTGTCAAGTTTGATGGTCCTAGGAGGCTTTTTTGTTTCCAAAACGACGATTTAAAAAAATCGCTTTCCAACATAGCGATAACTACGACCCAAGTTGATATATGAAGTTGGTTCAGGTGGTTCCTGGGTCCCTGAGGGATTCCCTACCGAACGGCCCAGTCGAAATTTCCCCTAGCGGCAGTTTTCAATTATAGACAGTTGAGATATCGATGATTTCCTGTTAACACCTAAACTTAGCGATTACTCCGACCCAAGTTGAGATATGAAGATGGTTCAAGTGGTTCCTGAAAGCCAGATGAATTCCCTAGCGAATGGCCGAGTCGAAATTCCCCTAGCGGCAGTTTTAAGGGTGTCAAGTTTGATGGTCCTAGGAGGCTTTTTTGTTTCCAAAACGACGATTTAAAAAAATCGCTTTCCAACATAGCGATAACTACGACCCAAGTTGATATATGAAGTTGGTTCAGGTGGTTCCTGGGTCCCTGAGGGATTCCCTACCGAACGGCCCAGTCGAAATTTCCCCTAGCGGCAGTTTTCAATTATAGACAGTTGAGATATCGATGATTTCCTGTTAACACCTAAACTTAGCGATTACTCCGACCCAAGTTGAGATATGAAGATGGTTCAAGTGGTTCCTGAAAGCCAGATGAATTCCCTAGCGAATGGCCGAGTCGAAATTCCCCTAGCGGCAGTTTTAAGGGTGTCAAGTTTGATGGTCCTAGGAGGCTTTTTTGTTTCCAAAACGACGATTTAAAAAAATCGCTTTCCAACATAGCGATAACTACGACCCAAGTTGATATATGAAGTTGGTTCAGGTGGTTCCTGGGTCCCTGAGGGATTCCCTACCGAACGGCCCAGTCGAAATTTCCCCTAGCGGCAGTTTTCAATTATAGACAGTTGAGATATCGATGATTTCCTGTTAACACCTAAACTTAGCGATTACTCCGACCCAAGTTGAGATATGAAGATGGTTCAAGTGGTTCCTGAAAGCCAGATGAATTCCCTAGCGAATGGCCGAGTCGAAATTCCCCTAGCGGCAGTTTTAAGGGTGTCAAGTTTGATGGTCCTAGGAGGCTTTTTTGTTTCCAAAACGACGATTTAAAAAAATCGCTTTCCAACATAGCGATAACTACGACCCAAGTTGATATATGAAGTTGGTTCAGGTGGTTCCTGGGTCCCTGAGGGATTCCCTACCGAACGGCCCAGTCGAAATTTCCCCTAGCGGCAGTTTTCAATTATAGACAGTTGAGATATCGATGATTTCCTGTTAACACCTAAACTTAGCGATTACTCCGACCCAAGTTGAGATATGAAGATGGTTCAAGTGGTTCCTGAAAGCCAGATGAATTCCCTAGCGAATGGCCGAGTCGAAATTCCCCTAGCGGCAGTTTTAAGGGTGTCAAGTTTGATGGTCCTAGGAGGCTTTTTTGTTTCCAAAACGACGATTTAAAAAAATCGCTTTCCAACATAGCGATAACTACGACCCAAGTTGATATATGAAGTTGGTTCAGGTGGTTCCTGGGTCCCTGAGGGATTCCCTACCGAACGGCCCAGTCGAAATTTCCCCTAGCGGCAGTTTTCAATTATAGACAGTTGAGATATCGATGATTTCCTGTTAACACCTAAACTTAGCGATTACTCCGACCCAAGTTGAGATATGAAGATGGTTCAAGTGGTTCCTGAAAGCCAGATGAATTCCCTAGCGAATGGCCGAGTCGAAATTCCCCTAGCGGCAGTTTTAAGGGTGTCAAGTTTGATGGTCCTAGGAGGCTTTTTTGTTTCCAAAACGACGATTTAAAAAAATCGCTTTCCAACATAGCGATAACTACGACCCAAGTTGATATATGAAGTTGGTTCAGGTGGTTCCTGGGTCCCTGAGGGATTCCCTACCGAACGGCCCAGTCGAAATTTCCCCTAGCGGCAGTTTTCAATTATAGACAGTTGAGATATCGATGATTTCCTGTTAACACCTAAACTTAGCGATTACTCCGACCCAAGTTGAGATATGAAGATGGTTCAAGTGGTTCCTGAAAGCCAGATGAATTCCCTAGCGAATGGCCGAGTCGAAATTCCCCTAGCGGCAGTTTTAAGGGTGTCAAGTTTGATGGTCCTAGGAGGCTTTTTTGTTTCCAAAACGACGATTTAAAAAAATCGCTTTCCAACATAGCGATAACTACGACCCAAGTTGATATATGAAGTTGGTTCAGGTGGTTCCTGGGTCCCTGAGGGATTCCCTACCGAACGGCCCAGTCGAAATTTCCCCTAGCGGCAGTTTTCAATTATAGACAGTTGAGATATCGATGATTTCCTGTTAACACCTAAACTTAGCGATTACTCCGACCCAAGTTGAGATATGAAGATGGTTCAAGTGGTTCCTGAAAGCCAGATGAATTCCCTAGCGAATGGCCGAGTCGAAATTCCCCTAGCGGCAGTTTTAAGGGTGTCAAGTTTGATGGTCCTAGGAGGCTTTTTTGTTTCCAAAACGACGATTTAAAAAAATCGCTTTCCAACATAGCGATAACTACGACCCAAGTTGATATATGAAGTTGGTTCAGGTGGTTCCTGGGTCCCTGAGGGATTCCCTACCGAACGGCCCAGTCGAAATTTCCCCTAGCGGCAGTTTTCAATTATAGACAGTTGAGATATCGATGATTTCCTGTTAACACCTAAACTTAGCGATTACTCCGACCCAAGTTGAGATATGAAGATGGTTCAAGTGGTTCCTGAAAGCCAGATGAATTCCCTAGCGAATGGCCGAGTCGAAATTCCCCTAGCGGCAGTTTTAAGGGTGTCAAGTTTGATGGTCCTAGGAGGCTTTTTTGTTTCCAAAACGACGATTTAAAAAAATCGCTTTCCAACATAGCGATAACTACGACCCAAGTTGATATATGAAGTTGGTTCAGGTGGTTCCTGGGTCCCTGAGGGATTCCCTACCGAACGGCCCAGTCGAAATTTCCCCTAGCGGCAGTTTTCAATTATAGACAGTTGAGATATCGATGATTTCCTGTTAACACCTAAACTTAGCGATTACTCCGACCCAAGTTGAGATATGAAGATGGTTCAAGTGGTTCCTGAAAGCCAGATGAATTCCCTAGCGAATGGCCGAGTCGAAATTCCCCTAGCGGCAGTTTTAAGGGTGTCAAGTTTGATGGTCCTAGGAGGCTTTTTTGTTTCCAAAACGACGATTTAAAAAAATCGCTTTCCAACATAGCGATAACTACGACCCAAGTTGATATATGAAGTTGGTTCAGGTGGTTCCTGGGTCCCTGAGGGATTCCCTACCGAACGGCCCAGTCGAAATTTCCCCTAGCGGCAGTTTTCAATTATAGACAGTTGAGATATCGATGATTTCCTGTTAACACCTAAACTTAGCGATTACTCCGACCCAAGTTGAGATATGAAGATGGTTCAAGTGGTTCCTGAAAGCCAGATGAATTCCCTAGCGAATGGCCGAGTCGAAATTCCCCTAGCGGCAGTTTTAAGGGTGTCAAGTTTGATGGTCCTAGGAGGCTTTTTTGTTTCCAAAACGACGATTTAAAAAAATCGCTTTCCAACATAGCGATAACTACGACCCAAGTTGATATATGAAGTTGGTTCAGGTGGTTCCTGGGTCCCTGAGGGATTCCCTACCGAACGGCCCAGTCGAAATTTCCCCTAGCGGCAGTTTTCAATTATAGACAGTTGAGATATCGATGATTTCCTGTTAACACCTAAACTTAGCGATTACTCCGACCCAAGTTGAGATATGAAGATGGTTCAAGTGGTTCCTGAAAGCCAGATGAATTCCCTAGCGAATGGCCGAGTCGAAATTCCCCTAGCGGCAGTTTTAAGGGTGTCAAGTTTGATGGTCCTAGGAGGCTTTTTTGTTTCCAAAACGACGATTTAAAAAAATCGCTTTCCAACATAGCGATAACTACGACCCAAGTTGATATATGAAGTTGGTTCAGGTGGTTCCTGGGTCCCTGAGGGATTCCCTACCGAACGGCCCAGTCGAAATTTCCCCTAGCGGCAGTTTTCAATTATAGACAGTTGAGATATCGATGATTTCCTGTTAACACCTAAACTTAGCGATTACTCCGACCCAAGTTGAGATATGAAGATGGTTCAAGTGGTTCCTGAAAGCCAGATGAATTCCCTAGCGAATGGCCGAGTCGAAATTCCCCTAGCGGCAGTTTTAAGGGTGTCAAGTTTGATGGTCCTAGGAGGCTTTTTTGTTTCCAAAACGACGATTTAAAAAAATCGCTTTCCAACATAGCGATAACTACGACCCAAGTTGATATATGAAGTTGGTTCAGGTGGTTCCTGGGTCCCTGAGGGATTCCCTACCGAACGGCCCAGTCGAAATTTCCCCTAGCGGCAGTTTTCAATTATAGACAGTTGAGATATCGATGATTTCCTGTTAACACCTAAACTTAGCGATTACTCCGACCCAAGTTGAGATATGAAGATGGTTCAAGTGGTTCCTGAAAGCCAGATGAATTCCCTAGCGAATGGCCGAGTCGAAATTCCCCTAGCGGCAGTTTTAAGGGTGTCAAGTTTGATGGTCCTAGGAGGCTTTTTTGTTTCCAAAACGACGATTTAAAAAAATCGCTTTCCAACATAGCGATAACTACGACCCAAGTTGATATATGAAGTTGGTTCAGGTGGTTCCTGGGTCCCTGAGGGATTCCCTACCGAACGGCCCAGTCGAAATTTCCCCTAGCGGCAGTTTTCAATTATAGACAGTTGAGATATCGATGATTTCCTGTTAACACCTAAACTTAGCGATTACTCCGACCCAAGTTGAGATATGAAGATGGTTCAAGTGGTTCCTGAAAGCCAGATGAATTCCCTAGCGAATGGCCGAGTCGAAATTCCCCTAGCGGCAGTTTTAAGGGTGTCAAGTTTGATGGTCCTAGGAGGCTTTTTTGTTTCCAAAACGACGATTTAAAAAAATCGCTTTCCAACATAGCGATAACTACGACCCAAGTTGATATATGAAGTTGGTTCAGGTGGTTCCTGGGTCCCTGAGGGATTCCCTACCGAACGGCCCAGTCGAAATTTCCCCTAGCGGCAGTTTTCAATTATAGACAGTTGAGATATCGATGATTTCCTGTTAACACCTAAACTTAGCGATTACTCCGACCCAAGTTGAGATATGAAGATGGTTCAAGTGGTTCCTGAAAGCCAGATGAATTCCCTAGCGAATGGCCGAGTCGAAATTCCCCTAGCGGCAGTTTTAAGGGTGTCAAGTTTGATGGTCCTAGGAGGCTTTTTTGTTTCCAAAACGACGATTTAAAAAAATCGCTTTCCAACATAGCGATAACTACGACCCAAGTTGATATATGAAGTTGGTTCAGGTGGTTCCTGGGTCCCTGAGGGATTCCCTACCGAACGGCCCAGTCGAAATTTCCCCTAGCGGCAGTTTTCAATTATAGACAGTTGAGATATCGATGATTTCCTGTTAACACCTAAACTTAGCGATTACTCCGACCCAAGTTGAGATATGAAGATGGTTCAAGTGGTTCCTGAAAGCCAGATGAATTCCCTAGCGAATGGCCGAGTCGAAATTCCCCTAGCGGCAGTTTTAAGGGTGTCAAGTTTGATGGTCCTAGGAGGCTTTTTTGTTTCCAAAACGACGATTTAAAAAAATCGCTTTCCAACATAGCGATAACTACGACCCAAGTTGATATATGAAGTTGGTTCAGGTGGTTCCTGGGTCCCTGAGGGATTCCCTACCGAACGGCCCAGTCGAAATTTCCCCTAGCGGCAGTTTTCAATTATAGACAGTTGAGATATCGATGATTTCCTGTTAACACCTAAACTTAGCGATTACTCCGACCCAAGTTGAGATATGAAGATGGTTCAAGTGGTTCCTGAAAGCCAGATGAATTCCCTAGCGAATGGCCGAGTCGAAATTCCCCTAGCGGCAGTTTTAAGGGTGTCAAGTTTGATGGTCCTAGGAGGCTTTTTTGTTTCCAAAACGACGATTTAAAAAAATCGCTTTCCAACATAGCGATAACTACGACCCAAGTTGATATATGAAGTTGGTTCAGGTGGTTCCTGGGTCCCTGAGGGATTCCCTACCGAACGGCCCAGTCGAAATTTCCCCTAGCGGCAGTTTTCAATTATAGACAGTTGAGATATCGATGATTTCCTGTTAACACCTAAACTTAGCGATTACTCCGACCCAAGTTGAGATATGAAGATGGTTCAAGTGGTTCCTGAAAGCCAGATGAATTCCCTAGCGAATGGCCGAGTCGAAATTCCCCTAGCGGCAGTTTTAAGGGTGTCAAGTTTGATGGTCCTAGGAGGCTTTTTTGTTTCCAAAACGACGATTTAAAAAAATCGCTTTCCAACATAGCGATAACTACGACCCAAGTTGATATATGAAGTTGGTTCAGGTGGTTCCTGGGTCCCTGAGGGATTCCCTACCGAACGGCCCAGTCGAAATTTCCCCTAGCGGCAGTTTTCAATTATAGACAGTTGAGATATCGATGATTTCCTGTTAACACCTAAACTTAGCGATTACTCCGACCCAAGTTGAGATATGAAGATGGTTCAAGTGGTTCCTGAAAGCCAGATGAATTCCCTAGCGAATGGCCGAGTCGAAATTCCCCTAGCGGCAGTTTTAAGGGTGTCAAGTTTGATGGTCCTAGGAGGCTTTTTTGTTTCCAAAACGACGATTTAAAAAAATCGCTTTCCAACATAGCGATAACTACGACCCAAGTTGATATATGAAGTTGGTTCAGGTGGTTCCTGGGTCCCTGAGGGATTCCCTACCGAACGGCCCAGTCGAAATTTCCCCTAGCGGCAGTTTTCAATTATAGACAGTTGAGATATCGATGATTTCCTGTTAACACCTAAACTTAGCGATTACTCCGACCCAAGTTGAGATATGAAGATGGTTCAAGTGGTTCCTGAAAGCCAGATGAATTCCCTAGCGAATGGCCGAGTCGAAATTCCCCTAGCGGCAGTTTTAAGGGTGTCAAGTTTGATGGTCCTAGGAGGCTTTTTTGTTTCCAAAACGACGATTTAAAAAAATCGCTTTCCAACATAGCGATAACTACGACCCAAGTTGATATATGAAGTTGGTTCAGGTGGTTCCTGGGTCCCTGAGGGATTCCCTACCGAACGGCCCAGTCGAAATTTCCCCTAGCGGCAGTTTTCAATTATAGACAGTTGAGATATCGATGATTTCCTGTTAACACCTAAACTTAGCGATTACTCCGACCCAAGTTGAGATATGAAGATGGTTCAAGTGGTTCCTGAAAGCCAGATGAATTCCCTAGCGAATGGCCGAGTCGAAATTCCCCTAGCGGCAGTTTTAAGGGTGTCAAGTTTGATGGTCCTAGGAGGCTTTTTTGTTTCCAAAACGACGATTTAAAAAAATCGCTTTCCAACATAGCGATAACTACGACCCAAGTTGATATATGAAGTTGGTTCAGGTGGTTCCTGGGTCCCTGAGGGATTCCCTACCGAACGGCCCAGTCGAAATTTCCCCTAGCGGCAGTTTTCAATTATAGACAGTTGAGATATCGATGATTTCCTGTTAACACCTAAACTTAGCGATTACTCCGACCCAAGTTGAGATATGAAGATGGTTCAAGTGGTTCCTGAAAGCCAGATGAATTCCCTAGCGAATGGCCGAGTCGAAATTCCCCTAGCGGCAGTTTTAAGGGTGTCAAGTTTGATGGTCCTAGGAGGCTTTTTTGTTTCCAAAACGACGATTTAAAAAAATCGCTTTCCAACATAGCGATAACTACGACCCAAGTTGATATATGAAGTTGGTTCAGGTGGTTCCTGGGTCCCTGAGGGATTCCCTACCGAACGGCCCAGTCGAAATTTCCCCTAGCGGCAGTTTTCAATTATAGACAGTTGAGATATCGATGATTTCCTGTTAACACCTAAACTTAGCGATTACTCCGACCCAAGTTGAGATATGAAGATGGTTCAAGTGGTTCCTGAAAGCCAGATGAATTCCCTAGCGAATGGCCGAGTCGAAATTCCCCTAGCGGCAGTTTTAAGGGTGTCAAGTTTGATGGTCCTAGGAGGCTTTTTTGTTTCCAAAACGACGATTTAAAAAAATCGCTTTCCAACATAGCGATAACTACGACCCAAGTTGATATATGAAGTTGGTTCAGGTGGTTCCTGGGTCCCTGAGGGATTCCCTACCGAACGGCCCAGTCGAAATTTCCCCTAGCGGCAGTTTTCAATTATAGACAGTTGAGATATCGATGATTTCCTGTTAACACCTAAACTTAGCGATTACTCCGACCCAAGTTGAGATATGAAGATGGTTCAAGTGGTTCCTGAAAGCCAGATGAATTCCCTAGCGAATGGCCGAGTCGAAATTCCCCTAGCGGCAGTTTTAAGGGTGTCAAGTTTGATGGTCCTAGGAGGCTTTTTTGTTTCCAAAACGACGATTTAAAAAAATCGCTTTCCAACATAGCGATAACTACGACCCAAGTTGATATATGAAGTTGGTTCAGGTGGTTCCTGGGTCCCTGAGGGATTCCCTACCGAACGGCCCAGTCGAAATTTCCCCTAGCGGCAGTTTTCAATTATAGACAGTTGAGATATCGATGATTTCCTGTTAACACCTAAACTTAGCGATTACTCCGACCCAAGTTGAGATATGAAGATGGTTCAAGTGGTTCCTGAAAGCCAGATGAATTCCCTAGCGAATGGCCGAGTCGAAATTCCCCTAGCGGCAGTTTTAAGGGTGTCAAGTTTGATGGTCCTAGGAGGCTTTTTTGTTTCCAAAACGACGATTTAAAAAAATCGCTTTCCAACATAGCGATAACTACGACCCAAGTTGATATATGAAGTTGGTTCAGGTGGTTCCTGGGTCCCTGAGGGATTCCCTACCGAACGGCCCAGTCGAAATTTCCCCTAGCGGCAGTTTTCAATTATAGACAGTTGAGATATCGATGATTTCCTGTTAACACCTAAACTTAGCGATTACTCCGACCCAAGTTGAGATATGAAGATGGTTCAAGTGGTTCCTGAAAGCCAGATGAATTCCCTAGCGAATGGCCGAGTCGAAATTCCCCTAGCGGCAGTTTTAAGGGTGTCAAGTTTGATGGTCCTAGGAGGCTTTTTTGTTTCCAAAACGACGATTTAAAAAAATCGCTTTCCAACATAGCGATAACTACGACCCAAGTTGATATATGAAGTTGGTTCAGGTGGTTCCTGGGTCCCTGAGGGATTCCCTACCGAACGGCCCAGTCGAAATTTCCCCTAGCGGCAGTTTTCAATTATAGACAGTTGAGATATCGATGATTTCCTGTTAACACCTAAACTTAGCGATTACTCCGACCCAAGTTGAGATATGAAGATGGTTCAAGTGGTTCCTGAAAGCCAGATGAATTCCCTAGCGAATGGCCGAGTCGAAATTCCCCTAGCGGCAGTTTTAAGGGTGTCAAGTTTGATGGTCCTAGGAGGCTTTTTTGTTTCCAAAACGACGATTTAAAAAAATCGCTTTCCAACATAGCGATAACTACGACCCAAGTTGATATATGAAGTTGGTTCAGGTGGTTCCTGGGTCCCTGAGGGATTCCCTACCGAACGGCCCAGTCGAAATTTCCCCTAGCGGCAGTTTTCAATTATAGACAGTTGAGATATCGATGATTTCCTGTTAACACCTAAACTTAGCGATTACTCCGACCCAAGTTGAGATATGAAGATGGTTCAAGTGGTTCCTGAAAGCCAGATGAATTCCCTAGCGAATGGCCGAGTCGAAATTCCCCTAGCGGCAGTTTTAAGGGTGTCAAGTTTGATGGTCCTAGGAGGCTTTTTTGTTTCCAAAACGACGATTTAAAAAAATCGCTTTCCAACATAGCGATAACTACGACCCAAGTTGATATATGAAGTTGGTTCAGGTGGTTCCTGGGTCCCTGAGGGATTCCCTACCGAACGGCCCAGTCGAAATTTCCCCTAGCGGCAGTTTTCAATTATAGACAGTTGAGATATCGATGATTTCCTGTTAACACCTAAACTTAGCGATTACTCCGACCCAAGTTGAGATATGAAGATGGTTCAAGTGGTTCCTGAAAGCCAGATGAATTCCCTAGCGAATGGCCGAGTCGAAATTCCCCTAGCGGCAGTTTTAAGGGTGTCAAGTTTGATGGTCCTAGGAGGCTTTTTTGTTTCCAAAACGACGATTTAAAAAAATCGCTTTCCAACATAGCGATAACTACGACCCAAGTTGATATATGAAGTTGGTTCAGGTGGTTCCTGGGTCCCTGAGGGATTCCCTACCGAACGGCCCAGTCGAAATTTCCCCTAGCGGCAGTTTTCAATTATAGACAGTTGAGATATCGATGATTTCCTGTTAACACCTAAACTTAGCGATTACTCCGACCCAAGTTGAGATATGAAGATGGTTCAAGTGGTTCCTGAAAGCCAGATGAATTCCCTAGCGAATGGCCGAGTCGAAATTCCCCTAGCGGCAGTTTTAAGGGTGTCAAGTTTGATGGTCCTAGGAGGCTTTTTTGTTTCCAAAACGACGATTTAAAAAAATCGCTTTCCAACATAGCGATAACTACGACCCAAGTTGATATATGAAGTTGGTTCAGGTGGTTCCTGGGTCCCTGAGGGATTCCCTACCGAACGGCCCAGTCGAAATTTCCCCTAGCGGCAGTTTTCAATTATAGACAGTTGAGATATCGATGATTTCCTGTTAACACCTAAACTTAGCGATTACTCCGACCCAAGTTGAGATATGAAGATGGTTCAAGTGGTTCCTGAAAGCCAGATGAATTCCCTAGCGAATGGCCGAGTCGAAATTCCCCTAGCGGCAGTTTTAAGGGTGTCAAGTTTGATGGTCCTAGGAGGCTTTTTTGTTTCCAAAACGACGATTTAAAAAAATCGCTTTCCAACATAGCGATAACTACGACCCAAGTTGATATATGAAGTTGGTTCAGGTGGTTCCTGGGTCCCTGAGGGATTCCCTACCGAACGGCCCAGTCGAAATTTCCCCTAGCGGCAGTTTTCAATTATAGACAGTTGAGATATCGATGATTTCCTGTTAACACCTAAACTTAGCGATTACTCCGACCCAAGTTGAGATATGAAGATGGTTCAAGTGGTTCCTGAAAGCCAGATGAATTCCCTAGCGAATGGCCGAGTCGAAATTCCCCTAGCGGCAGTTTTAAGGGTGTCAAGTTTGATGGTCCTAGGAGGCTTTTTTGTTTCCAAAACGACGATTTAAAAAAATCGCTTTCCAACATAGCGATAACTACGACCCAAGTTGATATATGAAGTTGGTTCAGGTGGTTCCTGGGTCCCTGAGGGATTCCCTACCGAACGGCCCAGTCGAAATTTCCCCTAGCGGCAGTTTTCAATTATAGACAGTTGAGATATCGATGATTTCCTGTTAACACCTAAACTTAGCGATTACTCCGACCCAAGTTGAGATATGAAGATGGTTCAAGTGGTTCCTGAAAGCCAGATGAATTCCCTAGCGAATGGCCGAGTCGAAATTCCCCTAGCGGCAGTTTTAAGGGTGTCAAGTTTGATGGTCCTAGGAGGCTTTTTTGTTTCCAAAACGACGATTTAAAAAAATCGCTTTCCAACATAGCGATAACTACGACCCAAGTTGATATATGAAGTTGGTTCAGGTGGTTCCTGGGTCCCTGAGGGATTCCCTACCGAACGGCCCAGTCGAAATTTCCCCTAGCGGCAGTTTTCAATTATAGACAGTTGAGATATCGATGATTTCCTGTTAACACCTAAACTTAGCGATTACTCCGACCCAAGTTGAGATATGAAGATGGTTCAAGTGGTTCCTGAAAGCCAGATGAATTCCCTAGCGAATGGCCGAGTCGAAATTCCCCTAGCGGCAGTTTTAAGGGTGTCAAGTTTGATGGTCCTAGGAGGCTTTTTTGTTTCCAAAACGACGATTTAAAAAAATCGCTTTCCAACATAGCGATAACTACGACCCAAGTTGATATATGAAGTTGGTTCAGGTGGTTCCTGGGTCCCTGAGGGATTCCCTACCGAACGGCCCAGTCGAAATTTCCCCTAGCGGCAGTTTTCAATTATAGACAGTTGAGATATCGATGATTTCCTGTTAACACCTAAACTTAGCGATTACTCCGACCCAAGTTGAGATATGAAGATGGTTCAAGTGGTTCCTGAAAGCCAGATGAATTCCCTAGCGAATGGCCGAGTCGAAATTCCCCTAGCGGCAGTTTTAAGGGTGTCAAGTTTGATGGTCCTAGGAGGCTTTTTTGTTTCCAAAACGACGATTTAAAAAAATCGCTTTCCAACATAGCGATAACTACGACCCAAGTTGATATATGAAGTTGGTTCAGGTGGTTCCTGGGTCCCTGAGGGATTCCCTACCGAACGGCCCAGTCGAAATTTCCCCTAGCGGCAGTTTTCAATTATAGACAGTTGAGATATCGATGATTTCCTGTTAACACCTAAACTTAGCGATTACTCCGACCCAAGTTGAGATATGAAGATGGTTCAAGTGGTTCCTGAAAGCCAGATGAATTCCCTAGCGAATGGCCGAGTCGAAATTCCCCTAGCGGCAGTTTTAAGGGTGTCAAGTTTGATGGTCCTAGGAGGCTTTTTTGTTTCCAAAACGACGATTTAAAAAAATCGCTTTCCAACATAGCGATAACTACGACCCAAGTTGATATATGAAGTTGGTTCAGGTGGTTCCTGGGTCCCTGAGGGATTCCCTACCGAACGGCCCAGTCGAAATTTCCCCTAGCGGCAGTTTTCAATTATAGACAGTTGAGATATCGATGATTTCCTGTTAACACCTAAACTTAGCGATTACTCCGACCCAAGTTGAGATATGAAGATGGTTCAAGTGGTTCCTGAAAGCCAGATGAATTCCCTAGCGAATGGCCGAGTCGAAATTCCCCTAGCGGCAGTTTTAAGGGTGTCAAGTTTGATGGTCCTAGGAGGCTTTTTTGTTTCCAAAACGACGATTTAAAAAAATCGCTTTCCAACATAGCGATAACTACGACCCAAGTTGATATATGAAGTTGGTTCAGGTGGTTCCTGGGTCCCTGAGGGATTCCCTACCGAACGGCCCAGTCGAAATTTCCCCTAGCGGCAGTTTTCAATTATAGACAGTTGAGATATCGATGATTTCCTGTTAACACCTAAACTTAGCGATTACTCCGACCCAAGTTGAGATATGAAGATGGTTCAAGTGGTTCCTGAAAGCCAGATGAATTCCCTAGCGAATGGCCGAGTCGAAATTCCCCTAGCGGCAGTTTTAAGGGTGTCAAGTTTGATGGTCCTAGGAGGCTTTTTTGTTTCCAAAACGACGATTTAAAAAAATCGCTTTCCAACATAGCGATAACTACGACCCAAGTTGATATATGAAGTTGGTTCAGGTGGTTCCTGGGTCCCTGAGGGATTCCCTACCGAACGGCCCAGTCGAAATTTCCCCTAGCGGCAGTTTTCAATTATAGACAGTTGAGATATCGATGATTTCCTGTTAACACCTAAACTTAGCGATTACTCCGACCCAAGTTGAGATATGAAGATGGTTCAAGTGGTTCCTGAAAGCCAGATGAATTCCCTAGCGAATGGCCGAGTCGAAATTCCCCTAGCGGCAGTTTTAAGGGTGTCAAGTTTGATGGTCCTAGGAGGCTTTTTTGTTTCCAAAACGACGATTTAAAAAAATCGCTTTCCAACATAGCGATAACTACGACCCAAGTTGATATATGAAGTTGGTTCAGGTGGTTCCTGGGTCCCTGAGGGATTCCCTACCGAACGGCCCAGTCGAAATTTCCCCTAGCGGCAGTTTTCAATTATAGACAGTTGAGATATCGATGATTTCCTGTTAACACCTAAACTTAGCGATTACTCCGACCCAAGTTGAGATATGAAGATGGTTCAAGTGGTTCCTGAAAGCCAGATGAATTCCCTAGCGAATGGCCGAGTCGAAATTCCCCTAGCGGCAGTTTTAAGGGTGTCAAGTTTGATGGTCCTAGGAGGCTTTTTTGTTTCCAAAACGACGATTTAAAAAAATCGCTTTCCAACATAGCGATAACTACGACCCAAGTTGATATATGAAGTTGGTTCAGGTGGTTCCTGGGTCCCTGAGGGATTCCCTACCGAACGGCCCAGTCGAAATTTCCCCTAGCGGCAGTTTTCAATTATAGACAGTTGAGATATCGATGATTTCCTGTTAACACCTAAACTTAGCGATTACTCCGACCCAAGTTGAGATATGAAGATGGTTCAAGTGGTTCCTGAAAGCCAGATGAATTCCCTAGCGAATGGCCGAGTCGAAATTCCCCTAGCGGCAGTTTTAAGGGTGTCAAGTTTGATGGTCCTAGGAGGCTTTTTTGTTTCCAAAACGACGATTTAAAAAAATCGCTTTCCAACATAGCGATAACTACGACCCAAGTTGATATATGAAGTTGGTTCAGGTGGTTCCTGGGTCCCTGAGGGATTCCCTACCGAACGGCCCAGTCGAAATTTCCCCTAGCGGCAGTTTTCAATTATAGACAGTTGAGATATCGATGATTTCCTGTTAACACCTAAACTTAGCGATTACTCCGACCCAAGTTGAGATATGAAGATGGTTCAAGTGGTTCCTGAAAGCCAGATGAATTCCCTAGCGAATGGCCGAGTCGAAATTCCCCTAGCGGCAGTTTTAAGGGTGTCAAGTTTGATGGTCCTAGGAGGCTTTTTTGTTTCCAAAACGACGATTTAAAAAAATCGCTTTCCAACATAGCGATAACTACGACCCAAGTTGATATATGAAGTTGGTTCAGGTGGTTCCTGGGTCCCTGAGGGATTCCCTACCGAACGGCCCAGTCGAAATTTCCCCTAGCGGCAGTTTTCAATTATAGACAGTTGAGATATCGATGATTTCCTGTTAACACCTAAACTTAGCGATTACTCCGACCCAAGTTGAGATATGAAGATGGTTCAAGTGGTTCCTGAAAGCCAGATGAATTCCCTAGCGAATGGCCGAGTCGAAATTCCCCTAGCGGCAGTTTTAAGGGTGTCAAGTTTGATGGTCCTAGGAGGCTTTTTTGTTTCCAAAACGACGATTTAAAAAAATCGCTTTCCAACATAGCGATAACTACGACCCAAGTTGATATATGAAGTTGGTTCAGGTGGTTCCTGGGTCCCTGAGGGATTCCCTACCGAACGGCCCAGTCGAAATTTCCCCTAGCGGCAGTTTTCAATTATAGACAGTTGAGATATCGATGATTTCCTGTTAACACCTAAACTTAGCGATTACTCCGACCCAAGTTGAGATATGAAGATGGTTCAAGTGGTTCCTGAAAGCCAGATGAATTCCCTAGCGAATGGCCGAGTCGAAATTCCCCTAGCGGCAGTTTTAAGGGTGTCAAGTTTGATGGTCCTAGGAGGCTTTTTTGTTTCCAAAACGACGATTTAAAAAAATCGCTTTCCAACATAGCGATAACTACGACCCAAGTTGATATATGAAGTTGGTTCAGGTGGTTCCTGGGTCCCTGAGGGATTCCCTACCGAACGGCCCAGTCGAAATTTCCCCTAGCGGCAGTTTTCAATTATAGACAGTTGAGATATCGATGATTTCCTGTTAACACCTAAACTTAGCGATTACTCCGACCCAAGTTGAGATATGAAGATGGTTCAAGTGGTTCCTGAAAGCCAGATGAATTCCCTAGCGAATGGCCGAGTCGAAATTCCCCTAGCGGCAGTTTTAAGGGTGTCAAGTTTGATGGTCCTAGGAGGCTTTTTTGTTTCCAAAACGACGATTTAAAAAAATCGCTTTCCAACATAGCGATAACTACGACCCAAGTTGATATATGAAGTTGGTTCAGGTGGTTCCTGGGTCCCTGAGGGATTCCCTACCGAACGGCCCAGTCGAAATTTCCCCTAGCGGCAGTTTTCAATTATAGACAGTTGAGATATCGATGATTTCCTGTTAACACCTAAACTTAGCGATTACTCCGACCCAAGTTGAGATATGAAGATGGTTCAAGTGGTTCCTGAAAGCCAGATGAATTCCCTAGCGAATGGCCGAGTCGAAATTCCCCTAGCGGCAGTTTTAAGGGTGTCAAGTTTGATGGTCCTAGGAGGCTTTTTTGTTTCCAAAACGACGATTTAAAAAAATCGCTTTCCAACATAGCGATAACTACGACCCAAGTTGATATATGAAGTTGGTTCAGGTGGTTCCTGGGTCCCTGAGGGATTCCCTACCGAACGGCCCAGTCGAAATTTCCCCTAGCGGCAGTTTTCAATTATAGACAGTTGAGATATCGATGATTTCCTGTTAACACCTAAACTTAGCGATTACTCCGACCCAAGTTGAGATATGAAGATGGTTCAAGTGGTTCCTGAAAGCCAGATGAATTCCCTAGCGAATGGCCGAGTCGAAATTCCCCTAGCGGCAGTTTTAAGGGTGTCAAGTTTGATGGTCCTAGGAGGCTTTTTTGTTTCCAAAACGACGATTTAAAAAAATCGCTTTCCAACATAGCGATAACTACGACCCAAGTTGATATATGAAGTTGGTTCAGGTGGTTCCTGGGTCCCTGAGGGATTCCCTACCGAACGGCCCAGTCGAAATTTCCCCTAGCGGCAGTTTTCAATTATAGACAGTTGAGATATCGATGATTTCCTGTTAACACCTAAACTTAGCGATTACTCCGACCCAAGTTGAGATATGAAGATGGTTCAAGTGGTTCCTGAAAGCCAGATGAATTCCCTAGCGAATGGCCGAGTCGAAATTCCCCTAGCGGCAGTTTTAAGGGTGTCAAGTTTGATGGTCCTAGGAGGCTTTTTTGTTTCCAAAACGACGATTTAAAAAAATCGCTTTCCAACATAGCGATAACTACGACCCAAGTTGATATATGAAGTTGGTTCAGGTGGTTCCTGGGTCCCTGAGGGATTCCCTACCGAACGGCCCAGTCGAAATTTCCCCTAGCGGCAGTTTTCAATTATAGACAGTTGAGATATCGATGATTTCCTGTTAACACCTAAACTTAGCGATTACTCCGACCCAAGTTGAGATATGAAGATGGTTCAAGTGGTTCCTGAAAGCCAGATGAATTCCCTAGCGAATGGCCGAGTCGAAATTCCCCTAGCGGCAGTTTTAAGGGTGTCAAGTTTGATGGTCCTAGGAGGCTTTTTTGTTTCCAAAACGACGATTTAAAAAAATCGCTTTCCAACATAGCGATAACTACGACCCAAGTTGATATATGAAGTTGGTTCAGGTGGTTCCTGGGTCCCTGAGGGATTCCCTACCGAACGGCCCAGTCGAAATTTCCCCTAGCGGCAGTTTTCAATTAGAGACAGTTGAGATATCGATGATTTCCTGTTAACACCTAAACTTAGCGATTACTCCGACCCAAGTTGAGATATGAAGATGGTTCAAGTGGTTCCTGAAAGCCAGATGAATTCCCTAGCGAATGGCCGAGTCGAAATTCCCCTAGCGGCAGTTTTAAGGGTGTCAAGTTTGATGGTCCTAGGAGGCTTTTTTGTTTCCAAAACGACGATTTAAAAAAATCGCTTTCCAACATAGCGATAACTACGACCCAAGTTGATATATGAAGTTGGTTCAGGTGGTTCCTGGGTCCCTGAGGGATTCCCTACCGAACGGCCCAGTCGAAATTTCCCCTAGCGGCAGTTTTCAATTATAGACAGTTGAGATATCGATGATTTCCTGTTAACACCTAAACTTAGCGATTACTCCGACCCAAGTTGAGATATGAAGATGGTTCAAGTGGTTCCTGAAAGCCAGATGAATTCCCTAGCGAATGGCCGAGTCGAAATTCCCCTAGCGGCAGTTTTAAGGGTGTCAAGTTTGATGGTCCTAGGAGGCTTTTTTGTTTCCAAAACGACGATTTAAAAAAATCGCTTTCCAACATAGCGATAACTACGACCCAAGTTGATATATGAAGTTGGTTCAGGTGGTTCCTGGGTCCCTGAGGGATTCCCTACCGAACGGCCCAGTCGAAATTTCCCCTAGCGGCAGTTTTCAATTATAGACAGTTGAGATATCGATGATTTCCTGTTAACACCTAAACTTAGCGATTACTCCGACCCAAGTTGAGATATGAAGATGGTTCAAGTGGTTCCTGAAAGCCAGATGAATTCCCTAGCGAATGGCCGAGTCGAAATTCCCCTAGCGGCAGTTTTAAGGGTGTCAAGTTTGATGGTCCTAGGAGGCTTTTTTGTTTCCAAAACGACGATTTAAAAAAATCGCTTTCCAACATAGCGATAACTACGACCCAAGTTGATATATGAAGTTGGTTCAGGTGGTTCCTGGGTCCCTGAGGGATTCCCTACCGAACGGCCCAGTCGAAATTTCCCCTAGCGGCAGTTTTCAATTATAGACAGTTGAGATATCGATGATTTCCTGTTAACACCTAAACTTAGCGATTACTCCGACCCAAGTTGAGATATGAAGATGGTTCAAGTGGTTCCTGAAAGCCAGATGAATTCCCTAGCGAATGGCCGAGTCGAAATTCCCCTAGCGGCAGTTTTAAGGGTGTCAAGTTTGATGGTCCTAGGAGGCTTTTTTGTTTCCAAAACGACGATTTAAAAAAATCGCTTTCCAACATAGCGATAACTACGACCCAAGTTGATATATGAAGTTGGTTCAGGTGGTTCCTGGGTCCCTGAGGGATTCCCTACCGAACGGCCCAGTCGAAATTTCCCCTAGCGGCAGTTTTCAATTATAGACAGTTGAGATATCGATGATTTCCTGTTAACACCTAAACTTAGCGATTACTCCGACCCAAGTTGAGATATGAAGATGGTTCAAGTGGTTCCTGAAAGCCAGATGAATTCCCTAGCGAATGGCCGAGTCGAAATTCCCCTAGCGGCAGTTTTAAGGGTGTCAAGTTTGATGGTCCTAGGAGGCTTTTTTGTTTCCAAAACGACGATTTAAAAAAATCGCTTTCCAACATAGCGATAACTACGACCCAAGTTGATATATGAAGTTGGTTCAGGTGGTTCCTGGGTCCCTGAGGGATTCCCTACCGAACGGCCCAGTCGAAATTTCCCCTAGCGGCAGTTTTCAATTATAGACAGTTGAGATATCGATGATTTCCTGTTAACACCTAAACTTAGCGATTACTCCGACCCAAGTTGAGATATGAAGATGGTTCAAGTGGTTCCTGAAAGCCAGATGAATTCCCTAGCGAATGGCCGAGTCGAAATTCCCCTAGCGGCAGTTTTAAGGGTGTCAAGTTTGATGGTCCTAGGAGGCTTTTTTGTTTCCAAAACGACGATTTAAAAAAATCGCTTTCCAACATAGCGATAACTACGACCCAAGTTGATATATGAAGTTGGTTCAGGTGGTTCCTGGGTCCCTGAGGGATTCCCTACCGAACGGCCCAGTCGAAATTTCCCCTAGCGGCAGTTTTCAATTATAGACAGTTGAGATATCGATGATTTCCTGTTAACACCTAAACTTAGCGATTACTCCGACCCAAGTTGAGATATGAAGATGGTTCAAGTGGTTCCTGAAAGCCAGATGAATTCCCTAGCGAATGGCCGAGTCGAAATTCCCCTAGCGGCAGTTTTAAGGGTGTCAAGTTTGATGGTCCTAGGAGGCTTTTTTGTTTCCAAAACGACGATTTAAAAAAATCGCTTTCCAACATAGCGATAACTACGACCCAAGTTGATATATGAAGTTGGTTCAGGTGGTTCCTGGGTCCCTGAGGGATTCCCTACCGAACGGCCCAGTCGAAATTTCCCCTAGCGGCAGTTTTCAATTATAGACAGTTGAGATATCGATGATTTCCTGTTAACACCTAAACTTAGCGATTACTCCGACCCAAGTTGAGATATGAAGATGGTTCAAGTGGTTCCTGAAAGCCAGATGAATTCCCTAGCGAATGGCCGAGTCGAAATTCCCCTAGCGGCAGTTTTAAGGGTGTCAAGTTTGATGGTCCTAGGAGGCTTTTTTGTTTCCAAAACGACGATTTAAAAAAATCGCTTTCCAACATAGCGATAACTACGACCCAAGTTGATATATGAAGTTGGTTCAGGTGGTTCCTGGGTCCCTGAGGGATTCCCTACCGAACGGCCCAGTCGAAATTTCCCCTAGCGGCAGTTTTCAATTATAGACAGTTGAGATATCGATGATTTCCTGTTAACACCTAAACTTAGCGATTACTCCGACCCAAGTTGAGATATGAAGATGGTTCAAGTGGTTCCTGAAAGCCAGATGAATTCCCTAGCGAATGGCCGAGTCGAAATTCCCCTAGCGGCAGTTTTAAGGGTGTCAAGTTTGATGGTCCTAGGAGGCTTTTTTGTTTCCAAAACGACGATTTGAAAAAATCGCTTTCCAACATAGCGATAACTACGACCCAAGTTGATATATGAAGTTGGTTCAGGTGGTTCCTGGGTCCCTGAGGGATTCCCTACCGAACGGCCCAGTCGAAATTTCCCCTAGCGGCAGTTTTCAATTATAGACAGTTGAGATATCGATGATTTCCTGTTAACACCTAAACTTAGCGATTACTCCGACCCAAGTTGAGATATGAAGATGGTTCAAGTGGTTCCTGAAAGCCAGATGAATTCCCTAGCGAATGGCCGAGTCGAAATTCCCCTAGCGGCAGTTTTAAGGGTGTCAAGTTTGATGGTCCTAGGAGGCTTTTTTGTTTCCAAAACGACGATTTAAAAAAATCGCTTTCCAACATAGCGATAACTACGACCCAAGTTGATATATGAAGTTGGTTCAGGTGGTTCCTGGGTCCCTGAGGGATTCCCTACCGAACGGCCCAGTCGAAATTTCCCCTAGCGGCAGTTTTCAATTATAGACAGTTGAGATATCGATGATTTCCTGTTAACACCTAAACTTAGCGATTACTCCGACCCAAGTTGAGATATGAAGATGGTTCAAGTGGTTCCTGAAAGCCAGATGAATTCCCTAGCGAATGGCCGAGTCGAAATTCCCCTAGCGGCAGTTTTAAGGGTGTCAAGTTTGATGGTCCTAGGAGGCTTTTTTGTTTCCAAAACGACGATTTAAAAAAATCGCTTTCCAACATAGCGATAACTACGACCCAAGTTGATATATGAAGTTGGTTCAGGTGGTTCCTGGGTCCCTGAGGGATTCCCTACCGAACGGCCCAGTCGAAATTTCCCCTAGCGGCAGTTTTCAATTATAGACAGTTGAGATATCGATGATTTCCTGTTAACACCTAAACTTAGCGATTACTCCGACCCAAGTTGAGATATGAAGATGGTTCAAGTGGTTCCTGAAAGCCAGATGAATTCCCTAGCGAATGGCCGAGTCGAAATTCCCCTAGCGGCAGTTTTAAGGGTGTCAAGTTTGATGGTCCTAGGAGGCTTTTTTGTTTCCAAAACGACGATTTAAAAAAATCGCTTTCCAACATAGCGATAACTACGACCCAAGTTGATATATGAAGTTGGTTCAGGTGGTTCCTGGGTCCCTGAGGGATTCCCTACCGAACGGCCCAGTCGAAATTTCCCCTAGCGGCAGTTTTCAATTATAGACAGTTGAGATATCGATGATTTCCTGTTAACACCTAAACTTAGCGATTACTCCGACCCAAGTTGAGATATGAAGATGGTTCAAGTGGTTCCTGAAAGCCAGATGAATTCCCTAGCGAATGGCCGAGTCGAAATTCCCCTAGCGGCAGTTTTAAGGGTGTCAAGTTTGATGGTCCTAGGAGGCTTTTTTGTTTCCAAAACGACGATTTAAAAAAATCGCTTTCCAACATAGCGATAACTACGACCCAAGTTGATATATGAAGTTGGTTCAGGTGGTTCCTGGGTCCCTGAGGGATTCCCTACCGAACGGCCCAGTCGAAATTTCCCCTAGCGGCAGTTTTCAATTATAGACAGTTGAGATATCGATGATTTCCTGTTAACACCTAAACTTAGCGATTACTCCGACCCAAGTTGAGATATGAAGATGGTTCAAGTGGTTCCTGAAAGCCAGATGAATTCCCTAGCGAATGGCCGAGTCGAAATTCCCCTAGCGGCAGTTTTAAGGGTGTCAAGTTTGATGGTCCTAGGAGGCTTTTTTGTTTCCAAAACGACGATTTAAAAAAATCGCTTTCCAACATAGCGATAACTACGACCCAAGTTGATATATGAAGTTGGTTCAGGTGGTTCCTGGGTCCCTGAGGGATTCCCTACCGAACGGCCCAGTCGAAATTTCCCCTAGCGGCAGTTTTCAATTATAGACAGTTGAGATATCGATGATTTCCTGTTAACACCTAAACTTAGCGATTACTCCGACCCAAGTTGAGATATGAAGATGGTTCAAGTGGTTCCTGAAAGCCAGATGAATTCCCTAGCGAATGGCCGAGTCGAAATTCCCCTAGCGGCAGTTTTAAGGGTGTCAAGTTTGATGGTCCTAGGAGGCTTTTTTGTTTCCAAAACGACGATTTAAAAAAATCGCTTTCCAACATAGCGATAACTACGACCCAAGTTGATATATGAAGTTGGTTCAGGTGGTTCCTGGGTCCCTGAGGGATTCCCTACCGAACGGCCCAGTCGAAATTTCCCCTAGCGGCAGTTTTCAATTATAGACAGTTGAGATATCGATGATTTCCTGTTAACACCTAAACTTAGCGATTACTCCGACCCAAGTTGAGATATGAAGATGGTTCAAGTGGTTCCTGAAAGCCAGATGAATTCCCTAGCGAATGGCCGAGTCGAAATTCCCCTAGCGGCAGTTTTAAGGGTGTCAAGTTTGATGGTCCTAGGAGGCTTTTTTGTTTCCAAAACGACGATTTAAAAAAATCGCTTTCCAACATAGCGATAACTACGACCCAAGTTGATATATGAAGTTGGTTCAGGTGGTTCCTGGGTCCCTGAGGGATTCCCTACCGAACGGCCCAGTCGAAATTTCCCCTAGCGGCAGTTTTCAATTATAGACAGTTGAGATATCGATGATTTCCTGTTAACACCTAAACTTAGCGATTACTCCGACCCAAGTTGAGATATGAAGATGGTTCAAGTGGTTCCTGAAAGCCAGATGAATTCCCTAGCGAATGGCCGAGTCGAAATTCCCCTAGCGGCAGTTTTAAGGGTGTCAAGTTTGATGGTCCTAGGAGGCTTTTTTGTTTCCAAAACGACGATTTAAAAAAATCGCTTTCCAACATAGCGATAACTACGACCCAAGTTGATATATGAAGTTGGTTCAGGTGGTTCCTGGGTCCCTGAGGGATTCCCTACCGAACGGCCCAGTCGAAATTTCCCCTAGCGGCAGTTTTCAATTATAGACAGTTGAGATATCGATGATTTCCTGTTAACACCTAAACTTAGCGATTACTCCGACCCAAGTTGAGATATGAAGATGGTTCAAGTGGTTCCTGAAAGCCAGATGAATTCCCTAGCGAATGGCCGAGTCGAAATTCCCCTAGCGGCAGTTTTAAGGGTGTCAAGTTTGATGGTCCTAGGAGGCTTTTTTGTTTCCAAAACGACGATTTAAAAAAATCGCTTTCCAACATAGCGATAACTACGACCCAAGTTGATATATGAAGTTGGTTCAGGTGGTTCCTGGGTCCCTGAGGGATTCCCTACCGAACGGCCCAGTCGAAATTTCCCCTAGCGGCAGTTTTCAATTATAGACAGTTGAGATATCGATGATTTCCTGTTAACACCTAAACTTAGCGATTACTCCGACCCAAGTTGAGATATGAAGATGGTTCAAGTGGTTCCTGAAAGCCAGATGAATTCCCTAGCGAATGGCCGAGTCGAAATTCCCCTAGCGGCAGTTTTAAGGGTGTCAAGTTTGATGGTCCTAGGAGGCTTTTTTGTTTCCAAAACGACGATTTAAAAAAATCGCTTTCCAACATAGCGATAACTACGACCCAAGTTGATATATGAAGTTGGTTCAGGTGGTTCCTGGGTCCCTGAGGGATTCCCTACCGAACGGCCCAGTCGAAATTTCCCCTAGCGGCAGTTTTCAATTATAGACAGTTGAGATATCGATGATTTCCTGTTAACACCTAAACTTAGCGATTACTCCGACCCAAGTTGAGATATGAAGATGGTTCAAGTGGTTCCTGAAAGCCAGATGAATTCCCTAGCGAATGGCCGAGTCGAAATTCCCCTAGCGGCAGTTTTAAGGGTGTCAAGTTTGATGGTCCTAGGAGGCTTTTTTGTTTCCAAAACGACGATTTAAAAAAATCGCTTTCCAACATAGCGATAACTACGACCCAAGTTGATATATGAAGTTGGTTCAGGTGGTTCCTGGGTCCCTGAGGGATTCCCTACCGAACGGCCCAGTCGAAATTTCCCCTAGCGGCAGTTTTCAATTATAGACAGTTGAGATATCGATGATTTCCTGTTAACACCTAAACTTAGCGATTACTCCGACCCAAGTTGAGATATGAAGATGGTTCAAGTGGTTCCTGAAAGCCAGATGAATTCCCTAGCGAATGGCCGAGTCGAAATTCCCCTAGCGGCAGTTTTAAGGGTGTCAAGTTTGATGGTCCTAGGAGGCTTTTTTGTTTCCAAAACGACGATTTAAAAAAATCGCTTTCCAACATATCGATAACTACGACCCAAGTTGATATATGAAGTTGGTTCAGGTGGTTCCTGGGTCCCTGAGGGATTCCCTACCGAACGGCCCAGTCGAAATTTCCCCTAGCGGCAGTTTTCAATTATAGACAGTTGAGATATCGATGATTTCCTGTTAACACCTAAACTTAGCGATTACTCCGACCCAAGTTGAGATATGAAGATGGTTCAAGTGGTTCCTGAAAGCCAGATGAATTCCCTAGCGAATGGCCGAGTCGAAATTCCCCTAGCGGCAGTTTTAAGGGTGTCAAGTTTGATGGTCCTAGGAGGCTTTTTTGTTTCCAAAACGACGATTTAAAAAAATCGCTTTCCAACATAGCGATAACTACGACCCAAGTTGATATATGAAGTTGGTTCAGGTGGTTCCTGGGTCCCTGAGGGATTCCCTACCGAACGGCCCAGTCGAAATTTCCCCTAGCGGCAGTTTTCAATTATAGACAGTTGAGATATCGATGATTTCCTGTTAACACCTAAACTTAGCGATTACTCCGACCCAAGTTGAGATATGAAGATGGTTCAAGTGGTTCCTGAAAGCCAGATGAATTCCCTAGCGAATGGCCGAGTCGAAATTCCCCTAGCGGCAGTTTTAAGGGTGTCAAGTTTGATGGTCCTAGGAGGCTTTTTTGTTTCCAAAACGACGATTTAAAAAAATCGCTTTCCAACATAGCGATAACTACGACCCAAGTTGATATATGAAGTTGGTTCAGGTGGTTCCTGGGTCCCTGAGGGATTCCCTACCGAACGGCCCAGTCGAAATTTCCCCTAGCGGCAGTTTTCAATTATAGACAGTTGAGATATCGATGATTTCCTGTTAACACCTAAACTTAGCGATTACTCCGACCCAAGTTGAGATATGAAGATGGTTCAAGTGGTTCCTGAAAGCCAGATGAATTCCCTAGCGAATGGCCGAGTCGAAATTCCCCTAGCGGCAGTTTTAAGGGTGTCAAGTTTGATGGTCCTAGGAGGCTTTTTTGTTTCCAAAACGACGATTTAAAAAAATCGCTTTCCAACATAGCGATAACTACGACCCAAGTTGATATATGAAGTTGGTTCAGGTGGTTCCTGGGTCCCTGAGGGATTCCCTACCGAACGGCCCAGTCGAAATTTCCCCTAGCGGCAGTTTTCAATTATAGACAGTTGAGATATCGATGATTTCCTGTTAACACCTAAACTTAGCGATTACTCCGACCCAAGTTGAGATATGAAGATGGTTCAAGTGGTTCCTGAAAGCCAGATGAATTCCCTAGCGAATGGCCGAGTCGAAATTCCCCTAGCGGCAGTTTTAAGGGTGTCAAGTTTGATGGTCCTAGGAGGCTTTTTTGTTTCCAAAACGACGATTTAAAAAAATCGCTTTCCAACATAGCGATAACTACGACCCAAGTTGATATATGAAGTTGGTTCAGGTGGTTCCTGGGTCCCTGAGGGATTCCCTACCGAACGGCCCAGTCGAAATTTCCCCTAGCGGCAGTTTTCAATTATAGACAGTTGAGATATCGATGATTTCCTGTTAACACCTAAACTTAGCGATTACTCCGACCCAAGTTGAGATATGAAGATGGTTCAAGTGGTTCCTGAAAGCCAGATGAATTCCCTAGCGAATGGCCGAGTCGAAATTCCCCTAGCGGCAGTTTTAAGGGTGTCAAGTTTGATGGTCCTAGGAGGCTTTTTTGTTTCCAAAACGACGATTTAAAAAAATCGCTTTCCAACATAGCGATAACTACGACCCAAGTTGATATATGAAGTTGGTTCAGGTGGTTCCTGGGTCCCTGAGGGATTCCCTACCGAACGGCCCAGTCGAAATTTCCCCTAGCGGCAGTTTTCAATTATAGACAGTTGAGATATCGATGATTTCCTGTTAACACCTAAACTTAGCGATTACTCCGACCCAAGTTGAGATATGAAGATGGTTCAAGTGGTTCCTGAAAGCCAGATGAATTCCCTAGCGAATGGCCGAGTCGAAATTCCCCTAGCGGCAGTTTTAAGGGTGTCAAGTTTGATGGTCCTAGGAGGCTTTTTTGTTTCCAAAACGACGATTTAAAAAAATCGCTTTCCAACATAGCGATAACTACGACCCAAGTTGATATATGAAGTTGGTTCAGGTGGTTCCTGGGTCCCTGAGGGATTCCCTACCGAACGGCCCAGTCGAAATTTCCCCTAGCGGCAGTTTTCAATTATAGACAGTTGAGATATCGATGATTTCCTGTTAACACCTAAACTTAGCGATTACTCCGACCCAAGTTGAGATATGAAGATGGTTCAAGTGGTTCCTGAAAGCCAGATGAATTCCCTAGCGAATGGCCGAGTCGAAATTCCCCTAGCGGCAGTTTTAAGGGTGTCAAGTTTGATGGTCCTAGGAGGCTTTTTTGTTTCCAAAACGACGATTTAAAAAAATCGCTTTCCAACATAGCGATAACTACGACCCAAGTTGATATATGAAGTTGGTTCAGGTGGTTCCTGGGTCCCTGAGGGATTCCCTACCGAACGGCCCAGTCGAAATTCCCCTAGCGGCAGTTTTCAATTATAGACAGTTGAGATATCGATGATTTCCTGTTAACACCTAAACTTAGCGATTACTCCGACCCAAGTTGAGATATGAAGATGGTTCAAGTGGTTCCTGAAAGCCAGATGAATTCCCTAGCGAATGGCCGAGTCGAAATTCCCCTAGCGGCAGTTTTAAGGGTGTCAAGTTTGATGGTCCTAGGAGGCTTTTTTGTTTCCAAAACGACGATTTAAAAAAATCGCTTTCCAACATAGCGATAACTACGACCCAAGTTGATATATGAAGTTGGTTCAGGTGGTTCCTGGGTCCCTGAGGGATTCCCTACCGAACGGCCCAGTCGAAATTTCCCCTAGCGGCAGTTTTCAATTATAGACAGTTGAGATATCGATGATTTCCTGTTAACACCTAAACTTAGCGATTACTCCGACCCAAGTTGAGATATGAAGATGGTTCAAGTGGTTCCTGAAAGCCAGATGAATTCCCTAGCGAATGGCCGAGTCGAAATTCCCCTAGCGGCAGTTTTAAGGGTGTCAAGTTTGATGGTCCTAGGAGGCTTTTTTGTTTCCAAAACGACGATTTAAAAAAATCGCTTTCCAACATAGCGATAACTACGACCCAAGTTGATATATGAAGTTGGTTCAGGTGGTTCCTGGGTCCCTGAGGGATTCCCTACCGAACGGCCCAGTCGAAATTTCCCCTAGCGGCAGTTTTCAATTATAGACAGTTGAGATATCGATGATTTCCTGTTAACACCTAAACTTAGCGATTACTCCGACCCAAGTTGAGATATGAAGATGGTTCAAGTGGTTCCTGAAAGCCAGATGAATTCCCTAGCGAATGGCCGAGTCGAAATTCCCCTAGCGGCAGTTTTAAGGGTGTCAAGTTTGATGGTCCTAGGAGGCTTTTTTGTTTCCAAAACGACGATTTAAAAAAATCGCTTTCCAACATAGCGATAACTACGACCCAAGTTGATATATGAAGTTGGTTAAGGTGGTTCCTGGGTCCCTGAGGGATTCCCTACCGAACGGCCCAGTCGAAATTTCCCCTAGCGGCAGTTTTCAATTATAGACAGTTGAGATATCGATGATTTCCTGTTAACACCTAAACTTAGCGATTACTCCGACCCAAGTTGAGATATGAAGATGGTTCAAGTGGTTCCTGAAAGCCAGATGAATTCCCTAGCGAATGGCCGAGTCGAAATTCCCCTAGCGGCAGTTTTAAGGGTGTCAAGTTTGATGGTCCTAGGAGGCTTTTTTGTTTCCAAAACGACGATTTAAAAAAATCGCTTTCCAACATAGCGATAACTACGACCCAAGTTGATATATGAAGTTGGTTCAGGTGGTTCCTGGGTCCCTGAGGGATTCCCTACCGAACGGCCCAGTCGAAATTTCCCCTAGCGGCAGTTTTCAATTATAGACAGTTGAGATATCGATGATTTCCTGTTAACACCTAAACTTAGCGATTACTCCGACCCAAGTTGAGATATGAAGATGGTTCAAGTGGTTCCTGAAAGCCAGATGAATTCCCTAGCGAATGGCCGAGTCGAAATTCCCCTAGCGGCAGTTTTAAGGGTGTCAAGTTTGATGGTCCTAGGAGGCTTTTTTGTTTCCAAAACGACGATTTAAAAAAAATCGCTTTCCAACATAGCGATAACTACGACCCCAAGTTGATATATGAAGTTGGTTCAGGTGGTTCCTGGGTCCCTGAGGGATTCCCTACCGAACGGCCCAGTCGAAATTTCCCCTAGCGGCAGTTTTCAATTATAGACAGTTGAGATATCGATGATTTCCTGTTAACACCTAAACTTAGCGATTACTCCGACCCAAGTTGAGATATGAAGATGGTTCAAGTGGTTCCTGAAAGCCAGATGAAT
>OW119929.1:99035813-99097487 GCA_933210815.1 Meta bourneti | reverse complement strand
AGGACCATCAAACTTGACACCCTTAAAACTGCCGCTAGGGGAATTTCGACTCGGCCATTCGCTAGGGAATTCATCTGGCTTTCAGGAACCACTTGAACCATCTTCATATCTCAACTTGGGTCGGAGTAATCGCTAAGTTTAGGTGTTAACAGGAAATCATCGATATCTCAACTGTCTATAATTGAAAACTGCCGCTAGGGGGAAATTTCGACTGGGCCGTTCGGTAGGGAATCCCTCAGGGACCCAGGAACCACCTGAACCAACTTCATATATCAACTTGGGTCGTAGTTATCGCTATGTTGGAAAGCGATTTTTTTAAATCGTCGTTTTGGAAACAAAAAAGCCTCCTAGGACCATCAAACTTGACACCCTTAAAACTGCCGCTAGGGGAATTTCGACTCGGCCATTCGCTAGGGAATTCATCTGGCTTTCAGGAACCACTTGAACCATCTTCATATCTCAACTTGGGTCGGAGTAATCGCTAAGTTTAGGTGTTAACAGGAAATCATCGATATCTCAACTGTCTATAATTGAAAACTGCCGCTAGGGGAAATTTCGACTGGGCCGTTCGGTAGGGAATCCCTCAGGGACCCAGGAACCACCTGAACCAACTTCATATATCAACTTGGGTCGTAGTTATCGCTATGTTGGAAAGCGATTTTTTTAAATCGTCGTTTTGGAAACAAAAAAGCCTCCTAGGACCATCAAACTTGACACCCTTAAAACTGCCGCTAGGGGAATTTCGACTCGGCCATTCGCTAGGGAATTCATCTGGCTTTCAGGAACCACTTGAACCATCTTCATATCTCAACTTGGGTCGGAGTAATCGCTAAGTTTAGGTGTTAACAGGAAATCATCGATATCTCAACTGTCTATAATTGAAAACTGCCGCTAGGGGAAATTTCGACTGGGCCGTTCGGTAGGGAATCCCTCAGGGACCCAGGAACCACCTGAACCAACTTCATATATCAACTTGGGTCGTAGTTATCGCTATGTTGGAAAGCGATTTTTTTAAATCGTCGTTTTGGAAACAAAAAAGCCTCCTAGGACCATCAAACTTGACACCCTTAAAACTGCCGCTAGGGGAATTTCGACTCGGCCATTCGCTAGGGAATTCATCTGGCTTTCAGGAACCACTTGAACCATCTTCATATCTCAACTTGGGTCGGAGTAATCGCTAAGTTTAGGTGTTAACAGGAAATCATCGATATCTCAACTGTCTATAATTGAAAACTGCCGCTAGGGGAAATTTCGACTGGGCCGTTCGGTAGGGAATCCCTCAGGGACCCAGGAACCACCTGAACCAACTTCATATATCAACTTGGGTCGTAGTTATCGCTATGTTGGAAAGCGATTTTTTTAAATCGTCGTTTTGGAAACAAAAAAGCCTCCTAGGACCATCAAACTTGACACCCTTAAAACTGCCGCTAGGGGAATTTCGACTCGGCCATTCGCTAGGGAATTCATCTGGCTTTCAGGAACCACTTGAACCATCTTCATATCTCAACTTGGGTCGGAGTAATCGCTAAGTTTAGGTGTTAACAGGAAATCATCGATATCTCAACTGTCTATAATTGAAAACTGCCGCTAGGGGAAATTTCGACTGGGCCGTTCGGTAGGGAATCCCTCAGGGACCCAGGAACCACCTGAACCAACTTCATATATCAACTTGGGTCGTAGTTATCGCTATGTTGGAAAGCGATTTTTTTAAATCGTCGTTTTGGAAACAAAAAAGCCTCCTAGGACCATCAAACTTGACACCCTTAAAACTGCCGCTAGGGGAATTTCGACTCGGCCATTCGCTAGGGAATTCATCTGGCTTTCAGGAACCACTTGAACCATCTTCATATCTCAACTTGGGTCGGAGTAATCGCTAAGTTTAGGTGTTAACAGGAAATCATCGATATCTCAACTGTCTATAATTGAAAACTGCCGCTAGGGGAAATTTCGACTGGGCCGTTCGGTAGGGAATCCCTCAGGGACCCAGGAACCACCTGAACCAACTTCATATATCAACTTGGGTCGTAGTTATCGCTATGTTGGAAAGCGATTTTTTTAAATCGTCGTTTTGGAAACAAAAAAGCCTCCTAGGACCATCAAACTTGACACCCTTAAAACTGCCGCTAGGGGAATTTCGACTCGGCCATTCGCTAGGGAATTCATCTGGCTTTCAGGAACCACTTGAACCATCTTCATATCTCAACTTGGGTCGGAGTAATCGCTAAGTTTAGGTGTTAACAGGAAATCATCGATATCTCAACTGTCTATAATTGAAAACTGCCGCTAGGGGAAATTTCGACTGGGCCGTTCGGTAGGGAATCCCTCAGGGACCCAGGAACCACCTGAACCAACTTCATATATCAACTTGGGTCGTAGTTATCGCTATGTTGGAAAGCGATTTTTTTTAAATCGTCGTTTTGGAAACAAAAAGCCTCCTAGGACCATCAAACTTGACACCCTTAAAACTGCCGCTAGGGGAATTTCGACTCGGCCATTCGCTAGGGAATTCATCTGGCTTTCAGGAACCACTTGAACCATCTTCATATCTCAACTTGGGTCGGAGTAATCGCTAAGTTTAGGTGTTAACAGGAAATCATCGATATCTCAACTGTCTATAATTGAAAACTGCCGCTAGGGGAAATTTCGACTGGGCCGTTCGGTAGGGAATCCCTCAGGGACCCAGGAACCACCTGAACCAACTTCATATATCAACTTGGGTCGTAGTTATCGCTATGTTGGAAAGCGATTTTTTTAAATCGTCGTTTTGGAAACAAAAAAGCCTCCTAGGACCATCAAACTTGACACCCTTAAAACTGCCGCTAGGGGAATTTCGACTCGGCCATTCGCTAGGGAATTCATCTGGCTTTCAGGAACCACTTGAACCATCTTCATATCTCAACTTGGGTCGGAGTAATCGCTAAGTTTAGGTGTTAACAGGAAATCATCGATATCTCAACTGTCTATAATTGAAAACTGCCGCTAGGGGAAATTTCGACTGGGCCGTTCGGTAGGGAATCCCTCAGGGACCCAGGAACCACCTGAACCAACTTCATATATCAACTTGGGTCGTAGTTATCGCTATGTTGGAAAGCGATTTTTTTAAATCGTCGTTTTGGAAACAAAAAAGCCTCCTAGGACCATCAAACTTGACACCCTTAAAACTGCCGCTAGGGGAATTTCGACTCGGCCATTCGCTAGGGAATTCATCTGGCTTTCAGGAACCACTTGAACCATCTTCATATCTCAACTTGGGTCGGAGTAATCGCTAAGTTTAGGTGTTAACAGGAAATCATCGATATCTCAACTGTCTATAATTGAAAACTGCCGCTAGGGGAAATTTCGACTGGGCCGTTCGGTAGGGAATCCCTCAGGGACCCAGGAACCACCTGAACCAACTTCATATATCAACTTGGGTCGTAGTTATCGCTATGTTGGAAAGCGATTTTTTTAAATCGTCGTTTTGGAAACAAAAAAGCCTCCTAGGACCATCAAACTTGACACCCTTAAAACTGCCGCTAGGGGAATTTCGACTCGGCCATTCGCTAGGGAATTCATCTGGCTTTCAGGAACCACTTGAACCATCTTCATATCTCAACTTGGGTCGGAGTAATCGCTAAGTTTAGGTGTTAACAGGAAATCATCGATATCTCAACTGTCTATAATTGAAAACTGCCGCTAGGGGAAATTTCGACTGGGCCGTTCGGTAGGGAATCCCTCAGGGACCCAGGAACCACCTGAACCAACTTCATATATCAACTTGGGTCGTAGTTATCGCTATGTTGGAAAGCGATTTTTTTAAATCGTCGTTTTGGAAACAAAAAAGCCTCCTAGGACCATCAAACTTGACACCCTTAAAACTGCCGCTAGGGGAATTTCGACTCGGCCATTCGCTAGGGAATTCATCTGGCTTTCAGGAACCACTTGAACCATCTTCATATCTCAACTTGGGTCGGAGTAATCGCTAAGTTTAGGTGTTAACAGGAAATCATCGATATCTCAACTGTCTATAATTGAAAACTGCCGCTAGGGGAAATTTCGACTGGGCCGTTCGGTAGGGAATCCCTCAGGGACCCAGGAACCACCTGAACCAACTTCATATATCAACTTGGGTCGTAGTTATCGCTATGTTGGAAAGCGATTTTTTTAAATCGTCGTTTTGGAAACAAAAAAGCCTCCTAGGACCATCAAACTTGACACCCTTAAAACTGCCGCTAGGGGAATTTCGACTCGGCCATTCGCTAGGGAATTCATCTGGCTTTCAGGAACCACTTGAACCATCTTCATATCTCAACTTGGGTCGGAGTAATCGCTAAGTTTAGGTGTTAACAGGAAATCATCGATATCTCAACTGTCTATAATTGAAAACTGCCGCTAGGGGAAATTTCGACTGGGCCGTTCGGTAGGGAATCCCTCAGGGACCCAGGAACCACCTGAACCAACTTCATATATCAACTTGGGTCGTAGTTATCGCTATGTTGGAAAGCGATTTTTTTAAATCGTCGTTTTGGAAACAAAAAAGCCTCCTAGGACCATCAAACTTGACACCCTTAAAACTGCCGCTAGGGGAATTTCGACTCGGCCATTCGCTAGGGAATTCATCTGGCTTTCAGGAACCACTTGAACCATCTTCATATCTCAACTTGGGTCGGAGTAATCGCTAAGTTTAGGTGTTAACAGGAAATCATCGATATCTCAACTGTCTATAATTGAAAACTGCCGCTAGGGGAAATTTCGACTGGGCCGTTCGGTAGGGAATCCCTCAGGGACCCAGGAACCACCTGAACCAACTTCATATATCAACTTGGGTCGTAGTTATCGCTATGTTGGAAAGCGATTTTTTTAAATCGTCGTTTTGGAAACAAAAAAGCCTCCTAGGACCATCAAACTTGACACCCTTAAAACTGCCGCTAGGGGAATTTCGACTCGGCCATTCGCTAGGGAATTCATCTGGCTTTCAGGAACCACTTGAACCATCTTCATATCTCAACTTGGGTCGGAGTAATCGCTAAGTTTAGGTGTTAACAGGAAATCATCGATATCTCAACTGTCTATAATTGAAAACTGCCGCTAGGGGAAATTTCGACTGGGCCGTTCGGTAGGGAATCCCTCAGGGACCCAGGAACCACCTGAACCAACTTCATATATCAACTTGGGTCGTAGTTATCGCTATGTTGGAAAGCGATTTTTTTAAATCGTCGTTTTGGAAACAAAAAAGCCTCCTAGGACCATCAAACTTGACACCCTTAAAACTGCCGCTAGGGGAATTTCGACTCGGCCATTCGCTAGGGAATTCATCTGGCTTTCAGGAACCACTTGAACCATCTTCATATCTCAACTTGGGTCGGAGTAATCGCTAAGTTTAGGTGTTAACAGGAAATCATCGATATCTCAACTGTCTATAATTGAAAACTGCCGCTAGGGGAAATTTCGACTGGGCCGTTCGGTAGGGAATCCCTCAGGGACCCAGGAACCACCTGAACCAACTTCATATATCAACTTGGGTCGTAGTTATCGCTATGTTGGAAAGCGATTTTTTTAAATCGTCGTTTTGGAAACAAAAAAGCCTCCTAGGACCATCAAACTTGACACCCTTAAAACTGCCGCTAGGGGAATTTCGACTCGGCCATTCGCTAGGGAATTCATCTGGCTTTCAGGAACCACTTGAACCATCTTCATATCTCAACTTGGGTCGGAGTAATCGCTAAGTTTAGGTGTTAACAGGAAATCATCGATATCTCAACTGTCTATAATTGAAAACTGCCGCTAGGGGAAATTTCGACTGGGCCGTTCGGTAGGGAATCCCTCAGGGACCCAGGAACCACCTGAACCAACTTCATATATCAACTTGGGTCGTAGTTATCGCTATGTTGGAAAGCGATTTTTTTAAATCGTCGTTTTGGAAACAAAAAAGCCTCCTAGGACCATCAAACTTGACACCCTTAAAACTGCCGCTAGGGGAATTTCGACTCGGCCATTCGCTAGGGAATTCATCTGGCTTTCAGGAACCACTTGAACCATCTTCATATCTCAACTTGGGTCGGAGTAATCGCTAAGTTTAGGTGTTAACAGGAAATCATCGATATCTCAACTGTCTATAATTGAAAACTGCCGCTAGGGGAAATTTCGACTGGGCCGTTCGGTAGGGAATCCCTCAGGGACCCAGGAACCACCTGAACCAACTTCATATATCAACTTGGGTCGTAGTTATCGCTATGTTGGAAAGCGATTTTTTTAAATCGTCGTTTTGGAAACAAAAAAGCCTCCTAGGACCATCAAACTTGACACCCTTAAAACTGCCGCTAGGGGAATTTCGACTCGGCCATTCGCTAGGGAATTCATCTGGCTTTCAGGAACCACTTGAACCATCTTCATATCTCAACTTGGGTCGGAGTAATCGCTAAGTTTAGGTGTTAACAGGAAATCATCGATATCTCAACTGTCTATAATTGAAAACTGCCGCTAGGGGAAATTTCGACTGGGCCGTTCGGTAGGGAATCCCTCAGGGACCCAGGAACCACCTGAACCAACTTCATATATCAACTTGGGTCGTAGTTATCGCTATGTTGGAAAGCGATTTTTTTAAATCGTCGTTTTGGAAACAAAAAAGCCTCCTAGGACCATCAAACTTGACACCCTTAAAACTGCCGCTAGGGGAATTTCGACTCGGCCATTCGCTAGGGAATTCATCTGGCTTTCAGGAACCACTTGAACCATCTTCATATCTCAACTTGGGTCGGAGTAATCGCTAAGTTTAGGTGTTAACAGGAAATCATCGATATCTCAACTGTCTATAATTGAAAACTGCCGCTAGGGGAAATTTCGACTGGGCCGTTCGGTAGGGAATCCCTCAGGGACCCAGGAACCACCTGAACCAACTTCATATATCAACTTGGGTCGTAGTTATCGCTATGTTGGAAAGCGATTTTTTTAAATCGTCGTTTTGGAAACAAAAAAGCCTCCTAGGACCATCAAACTTGACACCCTTAAAACTGCCGCTAGGGGAATTTCGACTCGGCCATTCGCTAGGGAATTCATCTGGCTTTCAGGAACCACTTGAACCATCTTCATATCTCAACTTGGGTCGGAGTAATCGCTAAGTTTAGGTGTTAACAGGAAATCATCGATATCTCAACTGTCTATAATTGAAAACTGCCGCTAGGGGAAATTTCGACTGGGCCGTTCGGTAGGGAATCCCTCAGGGACCCAGGAACCACCTGAACCAACTTCATATATCAACTTGGGTCGTAGTTATCGCTATGTTGGAAAGCGATTTTTTTAAATCGTCGTTTTGGAAACAAAAAAGCCTCCTAGGACCATCAAACTTGACACCCTTAAAACTGCCGCTAGGGGAATTTCGACTCGGCCATTCGCTAGGGAATTCATCTGGCTTTCAGGAACCACTTGAACCATCTTCATATCTCAACTTGGGTCGGAGTAATCGCTAAGTTTAGGTGTTAACAGGAAATCATCGATATCTCAACTGTCTATAATTGAAAACTGCCGCTAGGGGAAATTTCGACTGGGCCGTTCGGTAGGGAATCCCTCAGGGACCCAGGAACCACCTGAACCAACTTCATATATCAACTTGGGTCGTAGTTATCGCTATGTTGGAAAGCGATTTTTTTAAATCGTCGTTTTGGAAACAAAAAAGCCTCCTAGGACCATCAAACTTGACACCCTTAAAACTGCCGCTAGGGGAATTTCGACTCGGCCATTCGCTAGGGAATTCATCTGGCTTTCAGGAACCACTTGAACCATCTTCATATCTCAACTTGGGTCGGAGTAATCGCTAAGTTTAGGTGTTAACAGGAAATCATCGATATCTCAACTGTCTATAATTGAAAACTGCCGCTAGGGGAAATTTCGACTGGGCCGTTCGGTAGGGAATCCCTCAGGGACCCAGGAACCACCTGAACCAACTTCATATATCAACTTGGGTCGTAGTTATCGCTATGTTGGAAAGCGATTTTTTTAAATCGTCGTTTTGGAAACAAAAAAGCCTCCTAGGACCATCAAACTTGACACCCTTAAAACTGCCGCTAGGGGAATTTCGACTCGGCCATTCGCTAGGGAATTCATCTGGCTTTCAGGAACCACTTGAACCATCTTCATATCTCAACTTGGGTCGGAGTAATCGCTAAGTTTAGGTGTTAACAGGAAATCATCGATATCTCAACTGTCTATAATTGAAAACTGCCGCTAGGGGAAATTTCGACTGGGCCGTTCGGTAGGGAATCCCTCAGGGACCCAGGAACCACCTGAACCAACTTCATATATCAACTTGGGTCGTAGTTATCGCTATGTTGGAAAGCGATTTTTTTAAATCGTCGTTTTGGAAACAAAAAAGCCTCCTAGGACCATCAAACTTGACACCCTTAAAACTGCCGCTAGGGGAATTTCGACTCGGCCATTCGCTAGGGAATTCATCTGGCTTTCAGGAACCACTTGAACCATCTTCATATCTCAACTTGGGTCGGAGTAATCGCTAAGTTTAGGTGTTAACAGGAAATCATCGATATCTCAACTGTCTATAATTGAAAACTGCCGCTAGGGGAAATTTCGACTGGGCCGTTCGGTAGGGAATCCCTCAGGGACCCAGGAACCACCTGAACCAACTTCATATATCAACTTGGGTCGTAGTTATCGCTATGTTGGAAAGCGATTTTTTTAAATCGTCGTTTTGGAAACAAAAAAGCCTCCTAGGACCATCAAACTTGACACCCTTAAAACTGCCGCTAGGGGAATTTCGACTCGGCCATTCGCTAGGGAATTCATCTGGCTTTCAGGAACCACTTGAACCATCTTCATATCTCAACTTGGGTCGGAGTAATCGCTAAGTTTAGGTGTTAACAGGAAATCATCGATATCTCAACTGTCTATAATTGAAAACTGCCGCTAGGGGAAATTTCGACTGGGCCGTTCGGTAGGGAATCCCTCAGGGACCCAGGAACCACCTGAACCAACTTCATATATCAACTTGGGTCGTAGTTATCGCTATGTTGGAAAGCGATTTTTTTAAATCGTCGTTTTGGAAACAAAAAAGCCTCCTAGGACCATCAAACTTGACACCCTTAAAACTGCCGCTAGGGGAATTTCGACTCGGCCATTCGCTAGGGAATTCATCTGGCTTTCAGGAACCACTTGAACCATCTTCATATCTCAACTTGGGTCGGAGTAATCGCTAAGTTTAGGTGTTAACAGGAAATCATCGATATCTCAACTGTCTATAATTGAAAACTGCCGCTAGGGGAAATTTCGACTGGGCCGTTCGGTAGGGAATCCCTCAGGGACCCAGGAACCACCTGAACCAACTTCATATATCAACTTGGGTCGTAGTTATCGCTATGTTGGAAAGCGATTTTTTTAAATCGTCGTTTTGGAAACAAAAAAGCCTCCTAGGACCATCAAACTTGACACCCTTAAAACTGCCGCTAGGGGAATTTCGACTCGGCCATTCGCTAGGGAATTCATCTGGCTTTCAGGAACCACTTGAACCATCTTCATATCTCAACTTGGGTCGGAGTAATCGCTAAGTTTAGGTGTTAACAGGAAATCATCGATATCTCAACTGTCTATAATTGAAAACTGCCGCTAGGGGAAATTTCGACTGGGCCGTTCGGTAGGGAATCCCTCAGGGACCCAGGAACCACCTGAACCAACTTCATATATCAACTTGGGTCGTAGTTATCGCTATGTTGGAAAGCGATTTTTTTAAATCGTCGTTTTGGAAACAAAAAAGCCTCCTAGGACCATCAAACTTGACACCCTTAAAACTGCCGCTAGGGGAATTTCGACTCGGCCATTCGCTAGGGAATTCATCTGGCTTTCAGGAACCACTTGAACCATCTTCATATCTCAACTTGGGTCGGAGTAATCGCTAAGTTTAGGTGTTAACAGGAAATCATCGATATCTCAACTGTCTATAATTGAAAACTGCCGCTAGGGGAAATTTCGACTGGGCCGTTCGGTAGGGAATCCCTCAGGGACCCAGGAACCACCTGAACCAACTTCATATATCAACTTGGGTCGTAGTTATCGCTATGTTGGAAAGCGATTTTTTTAAATCGTCGTTTTGGAAACAAAAAAGCCTCCTAGGACCATCAAACTTGACACCCTTAAAACTGCCGCTAGGGGAATTTCGACTCGGCCATTCGCTAGGGAATTCATCTGGCTTTCAGGAACCACTTGAACCATCTTCATATCTCAACTTGGGTCGGAGTAATCGCTAAGTTTAGGTGTTAACAGGAAATCATCGATATCTCAACTGTCTATAATTGAAAACTGCCGCTAGGGGAAATTTCGACTGGGCCGTTCGGTAGGGAATCCCTCAGGGACCCAGGAACCACCTGAACCAACTTCATATATCAACTTGGGTCGTAGTTATCGCTATGTTGGAAAGCGATTTTTTTAAATCGTCGTTTTGGAAACAAAAAAGCCTCCTAGGACCATCAAACTTGACACCCTTAAAACTGCCGCTAGGGGAATTTCGACTCGGCCATTCGCTAGGGAATTCATCTGGCTTTCAGGAACCACTTGAACCATCTTCATATCTCAACTTGGGTCGGAGTAATCGCTAAGTTTAGGTGTTAACAGGAAATCATCGATATCTCAACTGTCTATAATTGAAAACTGCCGCTAGGGGAAATTTCGACTGGGCCGTTCGGTAGGGAATCCCTCAGGGACCCAGGAACCACCTGAACCAACTTCATATATCAACTTGGGTCGTAGTTATCGCTATGTTGGAAAGCGATTTTTTTAAATCGTCGTTTTGGAAACAAAAAAGCCTCCTAGGACCATCAAACTTGACACCCTTAAAACTGCCGCTAGGGGAATTTCGACTCGGCCATTCGCTAGGGAATTCATCTGGCTTTCAGGAACCACTTGAACCATCTTCATATCTCAACTTGGGTCGGAGTAATCGCTAAGTTTAGGTGTTAACAGGAAATCATCGATATCTCAACTGTCTATAATTGAAAACTGCCGCTAGGGGAAATTTCGACTGGGCCGTTCGGTAGGGAATCCCTCAGGGACCCAGGAACCACCTGAACCAACTTCATATATCAACTTGGGTCGTAGTTATCGCTATGTTGGAAAGCGATTTTTTTAAATCGTCGTTTTGGAAACAAAAAAGCCTCCTAGGACCATCAAACTTGACACCCTTAAAACTGCCGCTAGGGGAATTTCGACTCGGCCATTCGCTAGGGAATTCATCTGGCTTTCAGGAACCACTTGAACCATCTTCATATCTCAACTTGGGTCGGAGTAATCGCTAAGTTTAGGTGTTAACAGGAAATCATCGATATCTCAACTGTCTATAATTGAAAACTGCCGCTAGGGGAAATTTCGACTGGGCCGTTCGGTAGGGAATCCCTCAGGGACCCAGGAACCACCTGAACCAACTTCATATATCAACTTGGGTCGTAGTTATCGCTATGTTGGAAAGCGATTTTTTTAAATCGTCGTTTTGGAAACAAAAAAGCCTCCTAGGACCATCAAACTTGACACCCTTAAAACTGCCGCTAGGGGAATTTCGACTCGGCCATTCGCTAGGGAATTCATCTGGCTTTCAGGAACCACTTGAACCATCTTCATATCTCAACTTGGGTCGGAGTAATCGCTAAGTTTAGGTGTTAACAGGAAATCATCGATATCTCAACTGTCTATAATTGAAAACTGCCGCTAGGGGAAATTTCGACTGGGCCGTTCGGTAGGGAATCCCTCAGGGACCCAGGAACCACCTGAACCAACTTCATATATCAACTTGGGTCGTAGTTATCGCTATGTTGGAAAGCGATTTTTTTAAATCGTCGTTTTGGAAACAAAAAAGCCTCCTAGGACCATCAAACTTGACACCCTTAAAACTGCCGCTAGGGGAATTTCGACTCGGCCATTCGCTAGGGAATTCATCTGGCTTTCAGGAACCACTTGAACCATCTTCATATCTCAACTTGGGTCGGAGTAATCGCTAAGTTTAGGTGTTAACAGGAAATCATCGATATCTCAACTGTCTATAATTGAAAACTGCCGCTGAGGGGAAATTTCGACTGGGCCGTTCGGTAGGGAATCCCTCAGGGACCCAGGAACCACCTGAACCAACTTCATATATCAACTTGGGTCGTAGTTATCGCTATGTTGGAAAGCGATTTTTTTAAATCGTCGTTTTGGAAACAAAAAAGCCTCCTAGGACCATCAAACTTGACACCCTTAAAACTGCCGCTAGGGGAATTTCGACTCGGCCATTCGCTAGGGAATTCATCTGGCTTTCAGGAACCACTTGAACCATCTTCATATCTCAACTTGGGTCGGAGTAATCGCTAAGTTTAGGTGTTAACAGGAAATCATCGATATCTCAACTGTCTATAATTGAAAACTGCCGCTAGGGGAAATTTCGACTGGGCCGTTCGGTAGGGAATCCCTCAGGGACCCAGGAACCACCTGAACCAACTTCATATATCAACTTGGGTCGTAGTTATCGCTATGTTGGAAAGCGATTTTTTTAAATCGTCGTTTTGGAAACAAAAAAGCCTCCTAGGACCATCAAACTTGACACCCTTAAAACTGCCGCTAGGGGAATTTCGACTCGGCCATTCGCTAGGGAATTCATCTGGCTTTCAGGAACCACTTGAACCATCTTCATATCTCAACTTGGGTCGGAGTAATCGCTAAGTTTAGGTGTTAACAGGAAATCATCGATATCTCAACTGTCTATAATTGAAAACTGCCGCTAGGGGAAATTTCGACTGGGCCGTTCGGTAGGGAATCCCTCAGGGACCCAGGAACCACCTGAACCAACTTCATATATCAACTTGGGTCGTAGTTATCGCTATGTTGGAAAGCGATTTTTTTAAATCGTCGTTTTGGAAACAAAAAAGCCTCCTAGGACCATCAAACTTGACACCCTTAAAACTGCCGCTAGGGGAATTTCGACTCGGCCATTCGCTAGGGAATTCATCTGGCTTTCAGGAACCACTTGAACCATCTTCATATCTCAACTTGGGTCGGAGTAATCGCTAAGTTTAGGTGTTAACAGGAAATCATCGATATCTCAACTGTCTATAATTGAAAACTGCCGCTAGGGGAAATTTCGACTGGGCCGTTCGGTAGGGAATCCCTCAGGGACCCAGGAACCACCTGAACCAACTTCATATATCAACTTGGGTCGTAGTTATCGCTATGTTGGAAAGCGATTTTTTTAAATCGTCGTTTTGGAAACAAAAAAGCCTCCTAGGACCATCAAACTTGACACCCTTAAAACTGCCGCTAGGGGAATTTCGACTCGGCCATTCGCTAGGGAATTCATCTGGCTTTCAGGAACCACTTGAACCATCTTCATATCTCAACTTGGGTCGGAGTAATCGCTAAGTTTAGGTGTTAACAGGAAATCATCGATATCTCAACTGTCTATAATTGAAAACTGCCGCTAGGGGAAATTTCGACTGGGCCGTTCGGTAGGGAATCCCTCAGGGACCCAGGAACCACCTGAACCAACTTCATATATCAACTTGGGTCGTAGTTATCGCTATGTTGGAAAGCGATTTTTTTAAATCGTCGTTTTGGAAACAAAAAAGCCTCCTAGGACCATCAAACTTGACACCCTTAAAACTGCCGCTAGGGGAATTTCGACTCGGCCATTCGCTAGGGAATTCATCTGGCTTTCAGGAACCACTTGAACCATCTTCATATCTCAACTTGGGTCGGAGTAATCGCTAAGTTTAGGTGTTAACAGGAAATCATCGATATCTCAACTGTCTATAATTGAAAACTGCCGCTAGGGGAAATTTCGACTGGGCCGTTCGGTAGGGAATCCCTCAGGGACCCAGGAACCACCTGAACCAACTTCATATATCAACTTGGGTCGTAGTTATCGCTATGTTGGAAAGCGATTTTTTTAAATCGTCGTTTTGGAAACAAAAAAGCCTCCTAGGACCATCAAACTTGACACCCTTAAAACTGCCGCTAGGGGAATTTCGACTCGGCCATTCGCTAGGGAATTCATCTGGCTTTCAGGAACCACTTGAACCATCTTCATATCTCAACTTGGGTCGGAGTAATCGCTAAGTTTAGGTGTTAACAGGAAATCATCGATATCTCAACTGTCTATAATTGAAAACTGCCGCTAGGGGAAATTTCGACTGGGCCGTTCGGTAGGGAATCCCTCAGGGACCCAGGAACCACCTGAACCAACTTCATATATCAACTTGGGTCGTAGTTATCGCTATGTTGGAAAGCGATTTTTTTAAATCGTCGTTTTGGAAACAAAAAAGCCTCCTAGGACCATCAAACTTGACACCCTTAAAACTGCCGCTAGGGGAATTTCGACTCGGCCATTCGCTAGGGAATTCATCTGGCTTTCAGGAACCACTTGAACCATCTTCATATCTCAACTTGGGTCGGAGTAATCGCTAAGTTTAGGTGTTAACAGGAAATCATCGATATCTCAACTGTCTATAATTGAAAACTGCCGCTAGGGGAAATTTCGACTGGGCCGTTCGGTAGGGAATCCCTCAGGGACCCAGGAACCACCTGAACCAACTTCATATATCAACTTGGGTCGTAGTTATCGCTATGTTGGAAAGCGATTTTTTTAAATCGTCGTTTTGGAAACAAAAAAGCCTCCTAGGACCATCAAACTTGACACCCTTAAAACTGCCGCTAGGGGAATTTCGACTCGGCCATTCGCTAGGGAATTCATCTGGCTTTCAGGAACCACTTGAACCATCTTCATATCTCAACTTGGGTCGGAGTAATCGCTAAGTTTAGGTGTTAACAGGAAATCATCGATATCTCAACTGTCTATAATTGAAAACTGCCGCTAGGGGAAATTTCGACTGGGCCGTTCGGTAGGGAATCCCTCAGGGACCCAGGAACCACCTGAACCAACTTCATATATCAACTTGGGTCGTAGTTATCGCTATGTTGGAAAGCGATTTTTTTAAATCGTCGTTTTGGAAACAAAAAAGCCTCCTAGGACCATCAAACTTGACACCCTTAAAACTGCCGCTAGGGGAATTTCGACTCGGCCATTCGCTAGGGAATTCATCTGGCTTTCAGGAACCACTTGAACCATCTTCATATCTCAACTTGGGTCGGAGTAATCGCTAAGTTTAGGTGTTAACAGGAAATCATCGATATCTCAACTGTCTATAATTGAAAACTGCCGCTAGGGGAAATTTCGACTGGGCCGTTCGGTAGGGAATCCCTCAGGGACCCAGGAACCACCTGAACCAACTTCATATATCAACTTGGGTCGTAGTTATCGCTATGTTGGAAAGCGATTTTTTTAAATCGTCGTTTTGGAAACAAAAAAGCCTCCTAGGACCATCAAACTTGACACCCTTAAAACTGCCGCTAGGGGAATTTCGACTCGGCCATTCGCTAGGGAATTCATCTGGCTTTCAGGAACCACTTGAACCATCTTCATATCTCAACTTGGGTCGGAGTAATCGCTAAGTTTAGGTGTTAACAGGAAATCATCGATATCTCAACTGTCTATAATTGAAAACTGCCGCTAGGGGAAATTTCGACTGGGCCGTTCGGTAGGGAATCCCTCAGGGACCCAGGAACCACCTGAACCAACTTCATATATCAACTTGGGTCGTAGTTATCGCTATGTTGGAAAGCGATTTTTTTAAATCGTCGTTTTGGAAACAAAAAAGCCTCCTAGGACCATCAAACTTGACACCCTTAAAACTGCCGCTAGGGGAATTTCGACTCGGCCATTCGCTAGGGAATTCATCTGGCTTTCAGGAACCACTTGAACCATCTTCATATCTCAACTTGGGTCGGAGTAATCGCTAAGTTTAGGTGTTAACAGGAAATCATCGATATCTCAACTGTCTATAATTGAAAACTGCCGCTAGGGGAAATTTCGACTGGGCCGTTCGGTAGGGAATCCCTCAGGGACCCAGGAACCACCTGAACCAACTTCATATATCAACTTGGGTCGTAGTTATCGCTATGTTGGAAAGCGATTTTTTTAAATCGTCGTTTTGGAAACAAAAAAGCCTCCTAGGACCATCAAACTTGACACCCTTAAAACTGCCGCTAGGGGAATTTCGACTCGGCCATTCGCTAGGGAATTCATCTGGCTTTCAGGAACCACTTGAACCATCTTCATATCTCAACTTGGGTCGGAGTAATCGCTAAGTTTAGGTGTTAACAGGAAATCATCGATATCTCAACTGTCTATAATTGAAAACTGCCGCTAGGGGAAATTTCGACTGGGCCGTTCGGTAGGGAATCCCTCAGGGACCCAGGAACCACCTGAACCAACTTCATATATCAACTTGGGTCGTAGTTATCGCTATGTTGGAAAGCGATTTTTTTAAATCGTCGTTTTGGAAACAAAAAAGCCTCCTAGGACCATCAAACTTGACACCCTTAAAACTGCCGCTAGGGGAATTTCGACTCGGCCATTCGCTAGGGAATTCATCTGGCTTTCAGGAACCACTTGAACCATCTTCATATCTCAACTTGGGTCGGAGTAATCGCTAAGTTTAGGTGTTAACAGGAAATCATCGATATCTCAACTGTCTATAATTGAAAACTGCCGCTAGGGGAAATTTCGACTGGGCCGTTCGGTAGGGAATCCCTCAGGGACCCAGGAACCACCTGAACCAACTTCATATATCAACTTGGGTCGTAGTTATCGCTATGTTGGAAAGCGATTTTTTTAAATCGTCGTTTTGGAAACAAAAAAGCCTCCTAGGACCATCAAACTTGACACCCTTAAAACTGCCGCTAGGGGAATTTCGACTCGGCCATTCGCTAGGGAATTCATCTGGCTTTCAGGAACCACTTGAACCATCTTCATATCTCAACTTGGGTCGGAGTAATCGCTAAGTTTAGGTGTTAACAGGAAATCATCGATATCTCAACTGTCTATAATTGAAAACTGCCGCTAGGGGAAATTTCGACTGGGCCGTTCGGTAGGGAATCCCTCAGGGACCCAGGAACCACCTGAACCAACTTCATATATCAACTTGGGTCGTAGTTATCGCTATGTTGGAAAGCGATTTTTTTAAATCGTCGTTTTGGAAACAAAAAAGCCTCCTAGGACCATCAAACTTGACACCCTTAAAACTGCCGCTAGGGGAATTTCGACTCGGCCATTCGCTAGGGAATTCATCTGGCTTTCAGGAACCACTTGAACCATCTTCATATCTCAACTTGGGTCGGAGTAATCGCTAAGTTTAGGTGTTAACAGGAAATCATCGATATCTCAACTGTCTATAATTGAAAACTGCCGCTAGGGGAAATTTCGACTGGGCCGTTCGGTAGGGAATCCCTCAGGGACCCAGGAACCACCTGAACCAACTTCATATATCAACTTGGGTCGTAGTTATCGCTATGTTGGAAAGCGATTTTTTTAAATCGTCGTTTTGGAAACAAAAAAGCCTCCTAGGACCATCAAACTTGACACCCTTAAAACTGCCGCTAGGGGAATTTCGACTCGGCCATTCGCTAGGGAATTCATCTGGCTTTCAGGAACCACTTGAACCATCTTCATATCTCAACTTGGGTCGGAGTAATCGCTAAGTTTAGGTGTTAACAGGAAATCATCGATATCTCAACTGTCTATAATTGAAAACTGCCGCTAGGGGAAATTTCGACTGGGCCGTTCGGTAGGGAATCCCTCAGGGACCCAGGAACCACCTGAACCAACTTCATATATCAACTTGGGTCGTAGTTATCGCTATGTTGGAAAGCGATTTTTTTAAATCGTCGTTTTGGAAACAAAAAAGCCTCCTAGGACCATCAAACTTGACACCCTTAAAACTGCCGCTAGGGGAATTTCGACTCGGCCATTCGCTAGGGAATTCATCTGGCTTTCAGGAACCACTTGAACCATCTTCATATCTCAACTTGGGTCGGAGTAATCGCTAAGTTTAGGTGTTAACAGGAAATCATCGATATCTCAACTGTCTATAATTGAAAACTGCCGCTAGGGGAAATTTCGACTGGGCCGTTCGGTAGGGAATCCCTCAGGGACCCAGGAACCACCTGAACCAACTTCATATATCAACTTGGGTCGTAGTTATCGCTATGTTGGAAAGCGATTTTTTTAAATCGTCGTTTTGGAAACAAAAAAGCCTCCTAGGACCATCAAACTTGACACCCTTAAAACTGCCGCTAGGGGAATTTCGACTCGGCCATTCGCTAGGGAATTCATCTGGCTTTCAGGAACCACTTGAACCATCTTCATATCTCAACTTGGGTCGGAGTAATCGCTAAGTTTAGGTGTTAACAGGAAATCATCGATATCTCAACTGTCTATAATTGAAAACTGCCGCTAGGGGAAATTTCGACTGGGCCGTTCGGTAGGGAATCCCTCAGGGACCCAGGAACCACCTGAACCAACTTCATATATCAACTTGGGTCGTAGTTATCGCTATGTTGGAAAGCGATTTTTTTAAATCGTCGTTTTGGAAACAAAAAAGCCTCCTAGGACCATCAAACTTGACACCCTTAAAACTGCCGCTAGGGGAATTTCGACTCGGCCATTCGCTAGGGAATTCATCTGGCTTTCAGGAACCACTTGAACCATCTTCATATCTCAACTTGGGTCGGAGTAATCGCTAAGTTTAGGTGTTAACAGGAAATCATCGATATCTCAACTGTCTATAATTGAAAACTGCCGCTAGGGGAAATTTCGACTGGGCCGTTCGGTAGGGAATCCCTCAGGGACCCAGGAACCACCTGAACCAACTTCATATATCAACTTGGGTCGTAGTTATCGCTATGTTGGAAAGCGATTTTTTTAAATCGTCGTTTTGGAAACAAAAAAGCCTCCTAGGACCATCAAACTTGACACCCTTAAAACTGCCGCTAGGGGAATTTCGACTCGGCCATTCGCTAGGGAATTCATCTGGCTTTCAGGAACCACTTGAACCATCTTCATATCTCAACTTGGGTCGGAGTAATCGCTAAGTTTAGGTGTTAACAGGAAATCATCGATATCTCAACTGTCTATAATTGAAAACTGCCGCTAGGGGAAATTTCGACTGGGCCGTTCGGTAGGGAATCCCTCAGGGACCCAGGAACCACCTGAACCAACTTCATATATCAACTTGGGTCGTAGTTATCGCTATGTTGGAAAGCGATTTTTTTAAATCGTCGTTTTGGAAACAAAAAAGCCTCCTAGGACCATCAAACTTGACACCCTTAAAACTGCCGCTAGGGGAATTTCGACTCGGCCATTCGCTAGGGAATTCATCTGGCTTTCAGGAACCACTTGAACCATCTTCATATCTCAACTTGGGTCGGAGTAATCGCTAAGTTTAGGTGTTAACAGGAAATCATCGATATCTCAACTGTCTATAATTGAAAACTGCCGCTAGGGGAAATTTCGACTGGGCCGTTCGGTAGGGAATCCCTCAGGGACCCAGGAACCACCTGAACCAACTTCATATATCAACTTGGGTCGTAGTTATCGCTATGTTGGAAAGCGATTTTTTTAAATCGTCGTTTTGGAAACAAAAAAGCCTCCTAGGACCATCAAACTTGACACCCTTAAAACTGCCGCTAGGGGAATTTCGACTCGGCCATTCGCTAGGGAATTCATCTGGCTTTCAGGAACCACTTGAACCATCTTCATATCTCAACTGGGGTCGGAGTAATCGCTAAGTTTAGGTGTTAACAGGAAATCAACGATATCTCAACTGTCTATAATTGAAAACTGCCGCTAGGGGAAATTTCGACTGGGCCGTTCGGTAGGGAATCCCTCAGGGACCCAGGAACCACCTGAACCAACTTCATATATCAACTTGGGTCGTAGTTATCGCTATGTTGGAAAGCGATTTTTTTAAATCGTCGTTTTGGAAACAAAAAAGCCTCCTAGGACCATCAAACTTGACACCCTTAAAACTGCCGCTAGGGGAATTTCGACTCGGCCATTCGCTAGGGAATTCATCTGGCTTTCAGGAACCACTTGAACCATCTTCATATCTCAACTTGGGTCGGAGTAATCGCTAAGTTTAGGTGTTAACAGGAAATCATCGATATCTCAACTGTCTATAATTGAAAACTGCCGCTAGGGGAAATTTCGACTGGGCCGTTCGGTAGGGAATCCCTCAGGGACCCAGGAACCACCTGAACCAACTTCATATATCAACTTGGGTCGTAGTTATCGCTATGTTGGAAAGCGATTTTTTTAAATCGTCGTTTTGGAAACAAAAAAGCCTCCTAGGACCATCAAACTTGACACCCTTAAAACTGCCGCTAGGGGAATTTCGACTCGGCCATTCGCTAGGGAATTCATCTGGCTTTCAGGAACCACTTGAACCATCTTCATATCTCAACTTGGGTCGGAGTAATCGCTAAGTTTAGGTGTTAACAGGAAATCATCGATATCTCAACTGTCTATAATTGAAAACTGCCGCTAGGGGAAATTTCGACTGGGCCGTTCGGTAGGGAATCCCTCAGGGACCCAGGAACCACCTGAACCAACTTCATATATCAACTTGGGTCGTAGTTATCGCTATGTTGGAAAGCGATTTTTTTAAATCGTCGTTTTGGAAACAAAAAAGCCTCCTAGGACCATCAAACTTGACACCCTTAAAACTGCCGCTAGGGGAATTTCGACTCGGCCATTCGCTAGGGAATTCATCTGGCTTTCAGGAACCACTTGAACCATCTTCATATCTCAACTTGGGTCGGAGTAATCGCTAAGTTTAGGTGTTAACAGGAAATCATCGATATCTCAACTGTCTATAATTGAAAACTGCCGCTAGGGGAAATTTCGACTGGGCCGTTCGGTAGGGAATCCCTCAGGGACCCAGGAACCACCTGAACCAACTTCATATATCAACTTGGGTCGTAGTTATCGCTATGTTGGAAAGCGATTTTTTTAAATCGTCGTTTTGGAAACAAAAAAGCCTCCTAGGACCATCAAACTTGACACCCTTAAAACTGCCGCTAGGGGAATTTCGACTCGGCCATTCGCTAGGGAATTCATCTGGCTTTCAGGAACCACTTGAACCATCTTCATATCTCAACTTGGGTCGGAGTAATCGCTAAGTTTAGGTGTTAACAGGAAATCATCGATATCTCAACTGTCTATAATTGAAAACTGCCGCTAGGGGAAATTTCGACTGGGCCGTTCGGTAGGGAATCCCTCAGGGACCCAGGAACCACCTGAACCAACTTCATATATCAACTTGGGTCGTAGTTATCGCTATGTTGGAAAGCGATTTTTTTAAATCGTCGTTTTGGAAACAAAAAAGCCTCCTAGGACCATCAAACTTGACACCCTTAAAACTGCCGCTAGGGGAATTTCGACTCGGCCATTCGCTAGGGAATTCATCTGGCTTTCAGGAACCACTTGAACCATCTTCATATCTCAACTTGGGTCGGAGTAATCGCTAAGTTTAGGTGTTAACAGGAAATCATCGATATCTCAACTGTCTATAATTGAAAACTGCCGCTAGGGGAAATTTCGACTGGGCCGTTCGGTAGGGAATCCCTCAGGGACCCAGGAACCACCTGAACCAACTTCATATATCAACTTGGGTCGTAGTTATCGCTATGTTGGAAAGCGATTTTTTTAAATCGTCGTTTTGGAAACAAAAAAGCCTCCTAGGACCATCAAACTTGACACCCTTAAAACTGCCGCTAGGGGAATTTCGACTCGGCCATTCGCTAGGGAATTCATCTGGCTTTCAGGAACCACTTGAACCATCTTCATATCTCAACTTGGGTCGGAGTAATCGCTAAGTTTAGGTGTTAACAGGAAATCATCGATATCTCAACTGTCTATAATTGAAAACTGCCGCTAGGGGAAATTTCGACTGGGCCGTTCGGTAGGGAATCCCTCAGGGACCCAGGAACCACCTGAACCAACTTCATATATCAACTTGGGTCGTAGTTATCGCTATGTTGGAAAGCGATTTTTTTAAATCGTCGTTTTGGAAACAAAAAAGCCTCCTAGGACCATCAAACTTGACACCCTTAAAACTGCCGCTAGGGGAATTTCGACTCGGCCATTCGCTAGGGAATTCATCTGGCTTTCAGGAACCACTTGAACCATCTTCATATCTCAACTTGGGTCGGAGTAATCGCTAAGTTTAGGTGTTAACAGGAAATCATCGATATCTCAACTGTCTATAATTGAAAACTGCCGCTAGGGGAAATTTCGACTGGGCCGTTCGGTAGGGAATCCCTCAGGGACCCAGGAACCACCTGAACCAACTTCATATATCAACTTGGGTCGTAGTTATCGCTATGTTGGAAAGCGATTTTTTTAAATCGTCGTTTTGGAAACAAAAAAGCCTCCTAGGACCATCAAACTTGACACCCTTAAAACTGCCGCTAGGGGAATTTCGACTCGGCCATTCGCTAGGGAATTCATCTGGCTTTCAGGAACCACTTGAACCATCTTCATATCTCAACTTGGGTCGGAGTAATCGCTAAGTTTAGGTGTTAACAGGAAATCATCGATATCTCAACTGTCTATAATTGAAAACTGCCGCTAGGGGAAATTTCGACTGGGCCGTTCGGTAGGGAATCCCTCAGGGACCCAGGAACCACCTGAACCAACTTCATATATCAACTTGGGTCGTAGTTATCGCTATGTTGGAAAGCGATTTTTTTAAATCGTCGTTTTGGAAACAAAAAAGCCTCCTAGGACCATCAAACTTGACACCCTTAAAACTGCCGCTAGGGGAATTTCGACTCGGCCATTCGCTAGGGAATTCATCTGGCTTTCAGGAACCACTTGAACCATCTTCATATCTCAACTTGGGTCGGAGTAATCGCTAAGTTTAGGTGTTAACAGGAAATCATCGATATCTCAACTGTCTATAATTGAAAACTGCCGCTAGGGGAAATTTCGACTGGGCCGTTCGGTAGGGAATCCCTCAGGGACCCAGGAACCACCTGAACCAACTTCATATATCAACTTGGGTCGTAGTTATCGCTATGTTGGAAAGCGATTTTTTTAAATCGTCGTTTTGGAAACAAAAAAGCCTCCTAGGACCATCAAACTTGACACCCTTAAAACTGCCGCTAGGGGAATTTCGACTCGGCCATTCGCTAGGGAATTCATCTGGCTTTCAGGAACCACTTGAACCATCTTCATATCTCAACTTGGGTCGGAGTAATCGCTAAGTTTAGGTGTTAACAGGAAATCATCGATATCTCAACTGTCTATAATTGAAAACTGCCGCTAGGGGAAATTTCGACTGGGCCGTTCGGTAGGGAATCCCTCAGGGACCCAGGAACCACCTGAACCAACTTCATATATCAACTTGGGTCGTAGTTATCGCTATGTTGGAAAGCGATTTTTTTAAATCGTCGTTTTGGAAACAAAAAAGCCTCCTAGGACCATCAAACTTGACACCCTTAAAACTGCCGCTAGGGGAATTTCGACTCGGCCATTCGCTAGGGAATTCATCTGGCTTTCAGGAACCACTTGAACCATCTTCATATCTCAACTTGGGTCGGAGTAATCGCTAAGTTTAGGTGTTAACAGGAAATCATCGATATCTCAACTGTCTATAATTGAAAACTGCCGCTAGGGGAAATTTCGACTGGGCCGTTCGGTAGGGAATCCCTCAGGGACCCAGGAACCACCTGAACCAACTTCATATATCAACTTGGGTCGTAGTTATCGCTATGTTGGAAAGCGATTTTTTTAAATCGTCGTTTTGGAAACAAAAAAGCCTCCTAGGACCATCAAACTTGACACCCTTAAAACTGCCGCTAGGGGAATTTCGACTCGGCCATTCGCTAGGGAATTCATCTGGCTTTCAGGAACCACTTGAACCATCTTCATATCTCAACTTGGGTCGGAGTAATCGCTAAGTTTAGGTGTTAACAGGAAATCATCGATATCTCAACTGTCTATAATTGAAAACTGCCGCTAGGGGAAATTTCGACTGGGCCGTTCGGTAGGGAATCCCTCAGGGACCCAGGAACCACCTGAACCAACTTCATATATCAACTTGGGTCGTAGTTATCGCTATGTTGGAAAGCGATTTTTTTAAATCGTCGTTTTGGAAACAAAAAAGCCTCCTAGGACCATCAAACTTGACACCCTTAAAACTGCCGCTAGGGGAATTTCGACTCGGCCATTCGCTAGGGAATTCATCTGGCTTTCAGGAACCACTTGAACCATCTTCATATCTCAACTTGGGTCGGAGTAATCGCTAAGTTTAGGTGTTAACAGGAAATCATCGATATCTCAACTGTCTATAATTGAAAACTGCCGCTAGGGGAAATTTCGACTGGGCCGTTCGGTAGGGAATCCCTCAGGGACCCAGGAACCACCTGAACCAACTTCATATATCAACTTGGGTCGTAGTTATCGCTATGTTGGAAAGCGATTTTTTTAAATCGTCGTTTTGGAAACAAAAAAGCCTCCTAGGACCATCAAACTTGACACCCTTAAAACTGCCGCTAGGGGAATTTCGACTCGGCCATTCGCTAGGGAATTCATCTGGCTTTCAGGAACCACTTGAACCATCTTCATATCTCAACTTGGGTCGGAGTAATCGCTAAGTTTAGGTGTTAACAGGAAATCATCGATATCTCAACTGTCTATAATTGAAAACTGCCGCTAGGGGAAATTTCGACTGGGCCGTTCGGTAGGGAATCCCTCAGGGACCCAGGAACCACCTGAACCAACTTCATATATCAACTTGGGTCGTAGTTATCGCTATGTTGGAAAGCGATTTTTTTAAATCGTCGTTTTGGAAACAAAAAAGCCTCCTAGGACCATCAAACTTGACACCCTTAAAACTGCCGCTAGGGGAATTTCGACTCGGCCATTCGCTAGGGAATTCATCTGGCTTTCAGGAACCACTTGAACCATCTTCATATCTCAACTTGGGTCGGAGTAATCGCTAAGTTTAGGTGTTAACAGGAAATCATCGATATCTCAACTGTCTATAATTGAAAACTGCCGCTAGGGGAAATTTCGACTGGGCCGTTCGGTAGGGAATCCCTCAGGGACCCAGGAACCACCTGAACCAACTTCATATATCAACTTGGGTCGTAGTTATCGCTATGTTGGAAAGCGATTTTTTTAAATCGTCGTTTTGGAAACAAAAAAGCCTCCTAGGACCATCAAACTTGACACCCTTAAAACTGCCGCTAGGGGAATTTCGACTCGGCCATTCGCTAGGGAATTCATCTGGCTTTCAGGAACCACTTGAACCATCTTCATATCTCAACTTGGGTCGGAGTAATCGCTAAGTTTAGGTGTTAACAGGAAATCATCGATATCTCAACTGTCTATAATTGAAAACTGCCGCTAGGGGAAATTTCGACTGGGCCGTTCGGTAGGGAATCCCTCAGGGACCCAGGAACCACCTGAACCAACTTCATATATCAACTTGGGTCGTAGTTATCGCTATGTTGGAAAGCGATTTTTTTAAATCGTCGTTTTGGAAACAAAAAAGCCTCCTAGGACCATCAAACTTGACACCCTTAAAACTGCCGCTAGGGGAATTTCGACTCGGCCATTCGCTAGGGAATTCATCTGGCTTTCAGGAACCACTTGAACCATCTTCATATCTCAACTTGGGTCGGAGTAATCGCTAAGTTTAGGTGTTAACAGGAAATCATCGATATCTCAACTGTCTATAATTGAAAACTGCCGCTAGGGGAAATTTCGACTGGGCCGTTCGGTAGGGAATCCCTCAGGGACCCAGGAACCACCTGAACCAACTTCATATATCAACTTGGGTCGTAGTTATCGCTATGTTGGAAAGCGATTTTTTTAAATCGTCGTTTTGGAAACAAAAAAGCCTCCTAGGACCATCAAACTTGACACCCTTAAAACTGCCGCTAGGGGAATTTCGACTCGGCCATTCGCTAGGGAATTCATCAGGCTTTCAGGAACCACTTGAACCATCTTCATATCTCAACTTGGGTCGGAGTAATCGCTAAGTTTAGGTGTTAACAGGAAATCATCGATATCTCAACTGTCTATAATTGAAAACTGCCGCTAGGGGAAATTTCGACTGGGCCGTTCGGTAGGGAATCCCTCAGGGACCCAGGAACCACCTGAACCAACTTCATATATCAACTTGGGTCGTAGTTATCGCTATGTTGGAAAGCGATTTTTTTAAATCGTCGTTTTGGAAACAAAAAAGCCTCCTAGGACCATCAAACTTGACACCCTTAAAACTGCCGCTAGGGGAATTTCGACTCGGCCATTCGCTAGGGAATTCATCTGGCTTTCAGGAACCACTTGAACCATCTTCATATCTCAACTTGGGTCGGAGTAATCGCTAAGTTTAGGTGTTAACAGGAAATCATCGATATCTCAACTGTCTATAATTGAAAACTGCCGCTAGGGGAAATTTCGACTGGGCCGTTCGGTAGGGAATCCCTCAGGGACCCAGGAACCACCTGAACCAACTTCATATATCAACTTGGGTCGTAGTTATCGCTATGTTGGAAAGCGATTTTTTTAAATCGTCGTTTTGGAAACAAAAAAGCCTCCTAGGACCATCAAACTTGACACCCTTAAAACTGCCGCTAGGGGAATTTCGACTCGGCCATTCGCTAGGGAATTCATCTGGCTTTCAGGAACCACTTGAACCATCTTCATATCTCAACTTGGGTCGGAGTAATCGCTAAGTTTAGGTGTTAACAGGAAATCATCGATATCTCAACTGTCTATAATTGAAAACTGCCGCTAGGGGAAATTTCGACTGGGCCGTTCGGTAGGGAATCCCTCAGGGACCCAGGAACCACCTGAACCAACTTCATATATCAACTTGGGTCGTAGTTATCGCTATGTTGGAAAGCGATTTTTTTAAATCGTCGTTTTGGAAACAAAAAAGCCTCCTAGGACCATCAAACTTGACACCCTTAAAACTGCCGCTAGGGGAATTTCGACTCGGCCATTCGCTAGGGAATTCATCTGGCTTTCAGGAACCACTTGAACCATCTTCATATCTCAACTTGGGTCGGAGTAATCGCTAAGTTTAGGTGTTAACAGGAAATCATCGATATCTCAACTGTCTATAATTGAAAACTGCCGCTAGGGGAAATTTCGACTGGGCCGTTCGGTAGGGAATCCCTCAGGGACCCAGGAACCACCTGAACCAACTTCATATATCAACTTGGGTCGTAGTTATCGCTATGTTGGAAAGCGATTTTTTTAAATCGTCGTTTTGGAAACAAAAAAGCCTCCTAGGACCATCAAACTTGACACCCTTAAAACTGCCGCTAGGGGAATTTCGACTCGGCCATTCGCTAGGGAATTCATCTGGCTTTCAGGAACCACTTGAACCATCTTCATATCTCAACTTGGGTCGGAGTAATCGCTAAGTTTAGGTGTTAACAGGAAATCATCGATATCTCAACTGTCTATAATTGAAAACTGCCGCTAGGGGAAATTTCGACTGGGCCGTTCGGTAGGGAATCCCTCAGGGACCCAGGAACCACCTGAACCAACTTCATATATCAACTTGGGTCGTAGTTATCGCTATGTTGGAAAGCGATTTTTTTAAATCGTCGTTTTGGAAACAAAAAAGCCTCCTAGGACCATCAAACTTGACACCCTTAAAACTGCCGCTAGGGGAATTTCGACTCGGCCATTCGCTAGGGAATTCATCTGGCTTTCAGGAACCACTTGAACCATCTTCATATCTCAACTTGGGTCGGAGTAATCGCTAAGTTTAGGTGTTAACAGGAAATCATCGATATCTCAACTGTCTATAATTGAAAACTGCCGCTAGGGGAAATTTCGACTGGGCCGTTCGGTAGGGAATCCCTCAGGGACCCAGGAACCACCTGAACCAACTTCATATATCAACTTGGGTCGTAGTTATCGCTATGTTGGAAAGCGATTTTTTTAAATCGTCGTTTTGGAAACAAAAAAGCCTCCTAGGACCATCAAACTTGACACCCTTAAAACTGCCGCTAGGGGAATTTCGACTCGGCCATTCGCTAGGGAATTCATCTGGCTTTCAGGAACCACTTGAACCATCTTCATATCTCAACTTGGGTCGGAGTAATCGCTAAGTTTAGGTGTTAACAGGAAATCATCGATATCTCAACTGTCTATAATTGAAAACTGCCGCTAGGGGAAATTTCGACTGGGCCGTTCGGTAGGGAATCCCTCAGGGACCCAGGAACCACCTGAACCAACTTCATATATCAACTTGGGTCGTAGTTATCGCTATGTTGGAAAGCGATTTTTTTAAATCGTCGTTTTGGAAACAAAAAAGCCTCCTAGGACCATCAAACTTGACACCCTTAAAACTGCCGCTAGGGGAATTTCGACTCGGCCATTCGCTAGGGAATTCATCTGGCTTTCAGGAACCACTTGAACCATCTTCATATCTCAACTTGGGTCGGAGTAATCGCTAAGTTTAGGTGTTAACAGGAAATCATCGATATCTCAACTGTCTATAATTGAAAACTGCCGCTAGGGGAAATTTCGACTGGGCCGTTCGGTAGGGAATCCCTCAGGGACCCAGGAACCACCTGAACCAACTTCATATATCAACTTGGGTCGTAGTTATCGCTATGTTGGAAAGCGATTTTTTTAAATCGTCGTTTTGGAAACAAAAAAGCCTCCTAGGACCATCAAACTTGACACCCTTAAAACTGCCGCTAGGGGAATTTCGACTCGGCCATTCGCTAGGGAATTCATCTGGCTTTCAGGAACCACTTGAACCATCTTCATATCTCAACTTGGGTCGGAGTAATCGCTAAGTTTAGGTGTTAACAGGAAATCATCGATATCTCAACTGTCTATAATTGAAAACTGCCGCTAGGGGAAATTTCGACTGGGCCGTTCGGTAGGGAATCCCTCAGGGACCCAGGAACCACCTGAACCAACTTCATATATCAACTTGGGTCGTAGTTATCGCTATGTTGGAAAGCGATTTTTTTAAATCGTCGTTTTGGAAACAAAAAAGCCTCCTAGGACCATCAAACTTGACACCCTTAAAACTGCCGCTAGGGGAATTTCGACTCGGCCATTCGCTAGGGAATTCATCTGGCTTTCAGGAACCACTTGAACCATCTTCATATCTCAACTTGGGTCGGAGTAATCGCTAAGTTTAGGTGTTAACAGGAAATCATCGATATCTCAACTGTCTATAATTGAAAACTGCCGCTAGGGGAAATTTCGACTGGGCCGTTCGGTAGGGAATCCCTCAGGGACCCAGGAACCACCTGAACCAACTTCATATATCAACTTGGGTCGTAGTTATCGCTATGTTGGAAAGCGATTTTTTTAAATCGTCGTTTTGGAAACAAAAAAGCCTCCTAGGACCATCAAACTTGACACCCTTAAAACTGCCGCTAGGGGAATTTCGACTCGGCCATTCGCTAGGGAATTCATCTGGCTTTCAGGAACCACTTGAACCATCTTCATATCTCAACTTGGGTCGGAGTAATCGCTAAGTTTAGGTGTTAACAGGAAATCATCGATATCTCAACTGTCTATAATTGAAAACTGCCGCTAGGGGAAATTTCGACTGGGCCGTTCGGTAGGGAATCCCTCAGGGACCCAGGAACCACCTGAACCAACTTCATATATCAACTTGGGTCGTAGTTATCGCTATGTTGGAAAGCGATTTTTTTAAATCGTCGTTTTGGAAACAAAAAAGCCTCCTAGGACCATCAAACTTGACACCCTTAAAACTGCCGCTAGGGGAATTTCGACTCGGCCATTCGCTAGGGAATTCATCTGGCTTTCAGGAACCACTTGAACCATCTTCATATCTCAACTTGGGTCGGAGTAATCGCTAAGTTTAGGTGTTAACAGGAAATCATCGATATCTCAACTGTCTATAATTGAAAACTGCCGCTAGGGGAAATTTCGACTGGGCCGTTCGGTAGGGAATCCCTCAGGGACCCAGGAACCACCTGAACCAACTTCATATATCAACTTGGGTCGTAGTTATCGCTATGTTGGAAAGCGATTTTTTTAAATCGTCGTTTTGGAAACAAAAAAGCCTCCTAGGACCATCAAACTTGACACCCTTAAAACTGCCGCTAGGGGAATTTCGACTCGGCCATTCGCTAGGGAATTCATCTGGCTTTCAGGAACCACTTGAACCATCTTCATATCTCAACTTGGGTCGGAGTAATCGCTAAGTTTAGGTGTTAACAGGAAATCATCGATATCTCAACTGTCTATAATTGAAAACTGCCGCTAGGGGAAATTTCGACTGGGCCGTTCGGTAGGGAATCCCTCAGGGACCCAGGAACCACCTGAACCAACTTCATATATCAACTTGGGTCGTAGTTATCGCTATGTTGGAAAGCGATTTTTTTAAATCGTCGTTTTGGAAACAAAAAAGCCTCCTAGGACCATCAAACTTGACACCCTTAAAACTGCCGCTAGGGGAATTTCGACTCGGCCATTCGCTAGGGAATTCATCTGGCTTTCAGGAACCACTTGAACCATCTTCATATCTCAACTTGGGTCGGAGTAATCGCTAAGTTTAGGTGTTAACAGGAAATCATCGATATCTCAACTGTCTATAATTGAAAACTGCCGCTAGGGGAAATTTCGACTGGGCCGTTCGGTAGGGAATCCCTCAGGGACCCAGGAACCACCTGAACCAACTTCATATATCAACTTGGGTCGTAGTTATCGCTATGTTGGAAAGCGATTTTTTTAAATCGTCGTTTTGGAAACAAAAAAGCCTCCTAGGACCATCAAACTTGACACCCTTAAAACTGCCGCTAGGGGAATTTCGACTCGGCCATTCGCTAGGGAATTCATCTGGCTTTCAGGAACCACTTGAACCATCTTCATATCTCAACTTGGGTCGGAGTAATCGCTAAGTTTAGGTGTTAACAGGAAATCATCGATATCTCAACTGTCTATAATTGAAAACTGCCGCTAGGGGAAATTTCGACTGGGCCGTTCGGTAGGGAATCCCTCAGGGACCCAGGAACCACTTGAACCAACTTCATATATCAACTTGGGTCGTAGTTATCGCTATGTTGGAAAGCGATTTTTTTAAATCGTCGTTTTGGAAACAAAAAAGCCTCCTAGGACCATCAAACTTGACACCCTTAAAACTGCCGCTAGGGGAATTTCGACTCGGCCATTCGCTAGGGAATTCATCTGGCTTTCAGGAACCACTTGAACCATCTTCATATCTCAACTTGGGTCGGAGTAATCGCTAAGTTTAGGTGTTAACAGGAAATCATCGATATCTCAACTGTCTATAATTGAAAACTGCCGCTAGGGGAAATTTCGACTGGGCCGTTCGGTAGGGAATCCCTCAGGGACCCAGGAACCACCTGAACCAACTTCATATATCAACTTGGGTCGTAGTTATCGCTATGTTGGAAAGCGATTTTTTTAAATCGTCGTTTTGGAAACAAAAAAGCCTCCTAGGACCATCAAACTTGACACCCTTAAAACTGCCGCTAGGGGAATTTCGACTCGGCCATTCGCTAGGGAATTCATCTGGCTTTCAGGAACCACTTGAACCATCTTCATATCTCAACTTGGGTCGGAGTAATCGCTAAGTTTAGGTGTTAACAGGAAATCATCGATATCTCAACTGTCTATAATTGAAAACTGCCGCTAGGGGAAATTTCGACTGGGCCGTTCGGTAGGGAATCCCTCAGGGACCCAGGAACCACCTGAACCAACTTCATATATCAACTTGGGTCGTAGTTATCGCTATGTTGGAAAGCGATTTTTTTAAATCGTCGTTTTGGAAACAAAAAAGCCTCCTAGGACCATCAAACTTGACACCCTTAAAACTGCCGCTAGGGGAATTTCGACTCGGCCATTCGCTAGGGAATTCATCTGGCTTTCAGGAACCACTTGAACCATCTTCATATCTCAACTTGGGTCGGAGTAATCGCTAAGTTTAGGTGTTAACAGGAAATCATCGATATCTCAACTGTCTATAATTGAAAACTGCCGCTAGGGGAAATTTCGACTGGGCCGTTCGGTAGGGAATCCCTCAGGGACCCAGGAACCACCTGAACCAACTTCATATATCAACTTGGGTCGTAGTTATCGCTATGTTGGAAAGCGATTTTTTTAAATCGTCGTTTTGGAAACAAAAAAGCCTCCTAGGACCATCAAACTTGACACCCTTAAAACTGCCGCTAGGGGAATTTCGACTCGGCCATTCGCTAGGGAATTCATCTGGCTTTCAGGAACCACTTGAACCATCTTCATATCTCAACTTGGGTCGGAGTAATCGCTAAGTTTAGGTGTTAACAGGAAATCATCGATATCTCAACTGTCTATAATTGAAAACTGCCGCTAGGGGAAATTTCGACTGGGCCGTTCGGTAGGGAATCCCTCAGGGACCCAGGAACCACCTGAACCAACTTCATATATCAACTTGGGTCGTAGTTATCGCTATGTTGGAAAGCGATTTTTTTAAATCGTCGTTTTGGAAACAAAAAAGCCTCCTAGGACCATCAAACTTGACACCCTTAAAACTGCCGCTAGGGGAATTTCGACTCGGCCATTCGCTAGGGAATTCATCTGGCTTTCAGGAACCACTTGAACCATCTTCATATCTCAACTTGGGTCGGAGTAATCGCTAAGTTTAGGTGTTAACAGGAAATCATCGATATCTCAACTGTCTATAATTGAAAACTGCCGCTAGGGGAAATTTCGACTGGGCCGTTCGGTAGGGAATCCCTCAGGGACCCAGGAACCACCTGAACCAACTTCATATATCAACTTGGGTCGTAGTTATCGCTATGTTGGAAAGCGATTTTTTTAAATCGTCGTTTTGGAAACAAAAAAGCCTCCTAGGACCATCAAACTTGACACCCTTAAAACTGCCGCTAGGGGAATTTCGACTCGGCCATTCGCTAGGGAATTCATCTGGCTTTCAGGAACCACTTGAACCATCTTCATATCTCAACTTGGGTCGGAGTAATCGCTAAGTTTAGGTGTTAACAGGAAATCATCGATATCTCAACTGTCTATAATTGAAAACTGCCGCTAGGGGAAATTTCGACTGGGCCGTTCGGTAGGGAATCCCTCAGGGACCCAGGAACCACCTGAACCAACTTCATATATCAACTTGGGTCGTAGTTATCGCTATGTTGGAAAGCGATTTTTTTAAATCGTCGTTTTGGAAACAAAAAAGCCTCCTAGGACCATCAAACTTGACACCCTTAAAACTGCCGCTAGGGGAATTTCGACTCGGCCATTCGCTAGGGAATTCATCTGGCTTTCAGGAACCACTTGAACCATCTTCATATCTCAACTTGGGTCGGAGTAATCGCTAAGTTTAGGTGTTAACAGGAAATCATCGATATCTCAACTGTCTATAATTGAAAACTGCCGCTAGGGGAAATTTCGACTGGGCCGTTCGGTAGGGAATCCCTCAGGGACCCAGGAACCACCTGAACCAACTTCATATATCAACTTGGGTCGTAGTTATCGCTATGTTGGAAAGCGATTTTTTTAAATCGTCGTTTTGGAAACAAAAAAGCCTCCTAGGACCATCAAACTTGACACCCTTAAAACTGCCGCTAGGGGAATTTCGACTCGGCCATTCGCTAGGGAATTCATCTGGCTTTCAGGAACCACTTGAACCATCTTCATATCTCAACTTGGGTCGGAGTAATCGCTAAGTTTAGGTGTTAACAGGAAATCATCGATATCTCAACTGTCTATAATTGAAAACTGCCGCTAGGGGAAATTTCGACTGGGCCGTTCGGTAGGGAATCCCTCAGGGACCCAGGAACCACCTGAACCAACTTCATATATCAACTTGGGTCGTAGTTATCGCTATGTTGGAAAGCGATTTTTTTAAATCGTCGTTTTGGAAACAAAAAAGCCTCCTAGGACCATCAAACTTGACACCCTTAAAACTGCCGCTAGGGGAATTTCGACTCGGCCATTCGCTAGGGAATTCATCTGGCTTTCAGGAACCACTTGAACCATCTTCATATCTCAACTTGGGTCGGAGTAATCGCTAAGTTTAGGTGTTAACAGGAAATCATCGATATCTCAACTGTCTATAATTGAAAACTGCCGCTAGGGGAAATTTCGACTGGGCCGTTCGGTAGGGAATCCCTCAGGGACCCAGGAACCACCTGAACCAACTTCATATATCAACTTGGGTCGTAGTTATCGCTATGTTGGAAAGCGATTTTTTTAAATCGTCGTTTTGGAAACAAAAAAGCCTCCTAGGACCATCAAACTTGACACCCTTAAAACTGCCGCTAGGGGAATTTCGACTCGGCCATTCGCTAGGGAATTCATCTGGCTTTCAGGAACCACTTGAACCATCTTCATATCTCAACTTGGGTCGGAGTAATCGCTAAGTTTAGGTGTTAACAGGAAATCATCGATATCTCAACTGTCTATAATTGAAAACTGCCGCTAGGGGAAATTTCGACTGGGCCGTTCGGTAGGGAATCCCTCAGGGACCCAGGAACCACCTGAACCAACTTCATGATATCAACTTGGGTCGTAGTTATCGCTATGTTGGAAAGCGATTTTTTTAAATCGTCGTTTTGGAAACAAAAAAGCCTCCTAGGACCATCAAACTTGACACCCTTAAAACTGCCGCTAGGGGAATTTCGACTCGGCCATTCGCTAGGGAATTCATCTGGCTTTCAGGAACCACTTGAACCATCTTCATATCTCAACTTGGGTCGGAGTAATCGCTAAGTTTAGGTGTTAACAGGAAATCATCGATATCTCAACTGTCTATAATTGAAAACTGCCGCTAGGGGAAATTTCGACTGGGCCGTTCGGTAGGGAATCCCTCAGGGACCCAGGAACCACCTGAACCAACTTCATATATCAACTTGGGTCGTAGTTATCGCTATGTTGGAAAGCGATTTTTTTAAATCGTCGTTTTGGAAACAAAAAAGCCTCCTAGGACCATCAAACTTGACACCCTTAAAACTGCCGCTAGGGGAATTTCGACTCGGCCATTCGCTAGGGAATTCATCTGGCTTTCAGGAACCACTTGAACCATCTTCATATCTCAACTTGGGTCGGAGTAATCGCTAAGTTTAGGTGTTAACAGGAAATCATCGATATCTCAACTGTCTATAATTGAAAACTGCCGCTAGGGGAAATTTCGACTGGGCCGTTCGGTAGGGAATCCCTCAGGGACCCAGGAACCACCTGAACCAACTTCATATATCAACTTGGGTCGTAGTTATCGCTATGTTGGAAAGCGATTTTTTTAAATCGTCGTTTTGGAAACAAAAAAGCCTCCTAGGACCATCAAACTTGACACCCTTAAAACTGCCGCTAGGGGAATTTCGACTCGGCCATTCGCTAGGGAATTCATCTGGCTTTCAGGAACCACTTGAACCCATCTTCATATCTCAACTTGGGTCGGAGTAATCGCTAAGTTTAGGTGTTAACAGGAAATCATCGATATCTCAACTGTCTATAATTGAAAACTGCCGCTAGGGGAAATTTCGACTGGGCCGTTCGGTAGGGAATCCCTCAGGGACCCAGGAACCACCTGAACCAACTTCATATATCAACTTGGGTCGTAGTTATCGCTATGTTGGAAAGCGATTTTTTTAAATCGTCGTTTTGGAAACAAAAAAGCCTCCTAGGACCATCAAACTTGACACCCTTAAAACTGCCGCTAGGGGAATTTCGACTCGGCCATTCGCTAGGGAATTCATCTGGCTTTCAGGAACCACTTGAACCATCTTCATATCTCAACTTGGGTCGGAGTAATCGCTAAGTTTAGGTGTTAACAGGAAATCATCGATATCTCAACTGTCTATAATTGAAAACTGCCGCTAGGGGAAATTTCGACTGGGCCGTTCGGTAGGGAATCCCTCAGGGACCCAGGAACCACCTGAACCAACTTCATATATCAACTTGGGTCGTAGTTATCGCTATGTTGGAAAGCGATTTTTTTAAATCGTCGTTTTGGAAACAAAAAAGCCTCCTAGGACCATCAAACTTGACACCCTTAAAACTGCCGCTAGGGGAATTTCGACTCGGCCATTCGCTAGGGAATTCATCTGGCTTTCAGGAACCACTTGAACCATCTTCATATCTCAACTTGGGTCGGAGTAATCGCTAAGTTTAGGTGTTAACAGGAAATCATCGATATCTCAACTGTCTATAATTGAAAACTGCCGCTAGGGGAAATTTCGACTGGGCCGTTCGGTAGGGACTCCCTCAGGGACCCAGGAACCACCTGAACCAACTTCATATATCAACTTGGGTCGTAGTTATCGCTATGTTGGAAAGCGATTTTTTTAAATCGTCGTTTTGGAAACAAAAAAGCCTCCTAGGACCATCAAACTTGACACCCTTAAAACTGCCGCTAGGGGAATTTCGACTCGGCCATTCGCTAGGGAATTCATCTGGCTTTCAGGAACCACTTGAACCATCTTCATATCTCAACTTGGGTCGGAGTAATCGCTAAGTTTAGGTGTTAACAGGAAATCATCGATATCTCAACTGTCTATAATTGAAAACTGCCGCTAGGGGAAATTTCGACTGGGCCGTTCGGTAGGGAATCCCTCAGGGACCCAGGAACCACCTGAACCAACTTCATATATCAACTTGGGTCGTAGTTATCGCTATGTTGGAAAGCGATTTTTTTAAATCGTCGTTTTGGAAACAAAAAAGCCTCCTAGGACCATCAAACTTGACACCCTTAAAACTGCCGCTAGGGGAATTTCGACTCGGCCATTCGCTAGGGAATTCATCTGGCTTTCAGGAACCACTTGAACCATCTTCATATCTCAACTTGGGTCGGAGTAATCGCTAAGTTTAGGTGTTAACAGGAAATCATCGATATCTCAACTGTCTATAATTGAAAACTGCCGCTAGGGGAAATTTCGACTGGGCCGTTCGGTAGGGAATCCCTCAGGGACCCAGGAACCACCTGAACCAACTTCATATATCAACTTGGGTCGTAGTTATCGCTATGTTGGAAAGCGATTTTTTTAAATCGTCGTTTTGGAAACAAAAAAGCCTCCTAGGACCATCAAACTTGACACCCTTAAAACTGCCGCTAGGGGAATTTCGACTCGGCCATTCGCTAGGGAATTCATCTGGCTTTCAGGAACCACTTGAACCATCTTCATATCTCAACTTGGGTCGGAGTAATCGCTAAGTTTAGGTGTTAACAGGAAATCATCGATATCTCAACTGTCTATAATTGAAAACTGCCGCTAGGGGAAATTTCGACTGGGCCGTTCGGTAGGGAATCCCTCAGGGACCCAGGAACCACCTGAACCAACTTCATATATCAACTTGGGTCGTAGTTATCGCTATGTTGGAAAGCGATTTTTTTAAATCGTCGTTTTGGAAACAAAAAAGCCTCCTAGGACCATCAAACTTGACACCCTTAAAACTGCCGCTAGGGGAATTTCGACTCGGCCATTCGCTAGGGAATTCATCTGGCTTTCAGGAACCACTTGAACCATCTTCATATCTCAACTTGGGTCGGAGTAATCGCTAAGTTTAGGTGTTAACAGGAAATCATCGATATCTCAACTGTCTATAATTGAAAACTGCCGCTAGGGGAAATTTCGACTGGGCCGTTCGGTAGGGAATCCCTCAGGGACCCAGGAACCACCTGAACCAACTTCATATATCAACTTGGGTCGTAGTTATCGCTATGTTGGAAAGCGATTTTTTTAAATCGTCGTTTTGGAAACAAAAAAGCCTCCTAGGACCATCAAACTTGACACCCTTAAAACTGCCGCTAGGGGAATTTCGACTCGGCCATTCGCTAGGGAATTCATCTGGCTTTCAGGAACCACTTGAACCATCTTCATATCTCAACTTGGGTCGGAGTAATCGCTAAGTTTAGGTGTTAACAGGAAATCATCGATATCTCAACTGTCTATAATTGAAAACTGCCGCTAGGGGAAATTTCGACTGGGCCGTTCGGTAGGGAATCCCTCAGGGACCCAGGAACCACCTGAACCAACTTCATATATCAACTTGGGTCGTAGTTATCGCTCTGTTGGAAAGCGATTTTTTTAAATCGTCGTTTTGGAAACAAAAAAGCCTCCTAGGACCATCAAACTTGACACCCTTAAAACTGCCGCTAGGGGAATTTCGACTCGGCCATTCGCTAGGGAATTCATCTGGCTTTCAGGAACCACTTGAACCATCTTCATATCTCAACTTGGGTCGGAGTAATCGCTAAGTTTAGGTGTTAACAGGAAATCATCGATATCTCAACTGTCTATAATTGAAAACTGCCGCTAGGGGAAATTTCGACTGGGCCGTTCGGTAGGGAATCCCTCAGGGACCCAGGAACCACCTGAACCAACTTCATATATCAACTTGGGTCGTAGTTATCGCTATGTTGGAAAGCGATTTTTTTAAATCGTCGTTTTGGAAACAAAAAAGCCTCCTAGGACCATCAAACTTGACACCCTTAAAACTGCCGCTAGGGGAATTTCGACTCGGCCATTCGCTAGGGAATTCATCTGGCTTTCAGGAACCACTTGAACCATCTTCATATCTCAACTTGGGTCGGAGTAATCGCTAAGTTTAGGTGTTAACAGGAAATCATCGATATCTCAACTGTCTATAATTGAAAACTGCCGCTAGGGGAAATTTCGACTGGGCCGTTCGGTAGGGAATCCCTCAGGGACCCAGGAACCACCTGAACCAACTTCATATATCAACTTGGGTCGTAGTTATCGCTATGTTGGAAAGCGATTTTTTTAAATCGTCGTTTTGGAAACAAAAAAGCCTCCTAGGACCATCAAACTTGACACCCTTAAAACTGCCGCTAGGGGAATTTCGACTCGGCCATTCGCTAGGGAATTCATCTGGCTTTCAGGAACCACTTGAACCATCTTCATATCTCAACTTGGGTCGGAGTAATCGCTAAGTTTAGGTGTTAACAGGAAATCATCGATATCTCAACTGTCTATAATTGAAAACTGCCGCTAGGGGAAATTTCGACTGGGCCGTTCGGTAGGGAATCCCTCAGGGACCCAGGAACCACCTGAACCAACTTCATATATCAACTTGGGTCGTAGTTATCGCTATGTTGGAAAGCGATTTTTTTAAATCGTCGTTTTGGAAACAAAAAAGCCTCCTAGGACCATCAAACTTGACACCCTTAAAACTGCCGCTAGGGGAATTTCGACTCGGCCATTCGCTAGGGAATTCATCTGGCTTTCAGGAACCACTTGAACCATCTTCATATCTCAACTTGGGTCGGAGTAATCGCTAAGTTTAGGTGTTAACAGGAAATCATCGATATCTCAACTGTCTATAATTGAAAACTGCCGCTAGGGGAAATTTCGACTGGGCCGTTCGGTAGGGAATCCCTCAGGGACCCAGGAACCACCTGAACCAACTTCATATATCAACTTGGGTCGTAGTTATCGCTATGTTGGAAAGCGATTTTTTTAAATCGTCGTTTTGGAAACAAAAAAGCCTCCTAGGACCATCAAACTTGACACCCTTAAAACTGCCGCTAGGGGAATTTCGACTCGGCCATTCGCTAGGGAATTCATCTGGCTTTCAGGAACCACTTGAACCATCTTCATATCTCAACTTGGGTCGGAGTAATCGCTAAGTTTAGGTGTTAACAGGAAATCATCGATATCTCAACTGTCTATAATTGAAAACTGCCGCTAGGGGAAATTTCGACTGGGCCGTTCGGTAGGGAATCCCTCAGGGACCCAGGAACCACCTGAACCAACTTCATATATCAACTTGGGTCGTAGTTATCGCTATGTTGGAAAGCGATTTTTTTAAATCGTCGTTTTGGAAACAAAAAAGCCTCCTAGGACCATCAAACTTGACACCCTTAAAACTGCCGCTAGGGGAATTTCGACTCGGCCATTCGCTAGGGAATTCATCTGGCTTTCAGGAACCACTTGAACCATCTTCATATCTCAACTTGGGTCGGAGTTATCGCTAAGTTTAGGTGTTAACAGGAAATCATCGATATCTCAACTGTCTATAATTGAAAACTGCCGCTAGGGGAAATTTCGACTGGGCCGTTCGGTAGGGAATCCCTCAGGGACCCAGGAACCACCTGAACCAACTTCATATATCAACTTGGGTCGTAGTTATCGCTATGTTGGAAAGCGATTTTTTTAAATCGTCGTTTTGGAAACAAAAAAGCCTCCTAGGACCATCAAACTTGACACCCTTAAAACTGCCGCTAGGGGAATTTCGACTCGGCCATTCGCTAGGGAATTCATCTGGCTTTCAGGAACCACTTGAACCATCTTCATATCTCAACTTGGGTCGGAGTAATCGCTAAGTTTAGGTGTTAACAGGAAATCATCGATATCTCAACTGTCTATAATTGAAAACTGCCGCTAGGGGAAATTTCGACTGGGCCGTTCGGTAGGGAATCCCTCAGGGACCCAGGAACCACCTGAACCAACTTCATATATCAACTTGGGTCGTAGTTATCGCTATGTTGGAAAGCGATTTTTTTAAATCGTCGTTTTGGAAACAAAAAAGCCTCCTAGGACCATCAAACTTGACACCCTTAAAACTGCCGCTAGGGGAATTTCGACTCGGCCATTCGCTAGGGAATTCATCTGGCTTTCAGGAACCACTTGAACCATCTTCATATCTCAACTTGGGTCGGAGTAATCGCTAAGTTTAGGTGTTAACAGGAAATCATCGATATCTCAACTGTCTATAATTGAAAACTGCCGCTAGGGGAAATTTCGACTGGGCCGTTCGGTAGGGAATCCCTCAGGGACCCAGGAACCACCTGAACCAACTTCATATATCAACTTGGGTCGTAGTTATCGCTATGTTGGAAAGCGATTTTTTTAAATCGTCGTTTTGGAAACAAAAAAGCCTCCTAGGACCATCAAACTTGACACCCTTAAAACTGCCGCTAGGGGAATTTCGACTCGGCCATTCGCTAGGGAATTCATCTGGCTTTCAGGAACCACTTGAACCATCTTCATATCTCAACTTGGGTCGGAGTAATCGCTAAGTTTAGGTGTTAACAGGAAATCATCGATATCTCAACTGTCTATAATTGAAAACTGCCGCTAGGGGAAATTTCGACTGGGCCGTTCGGTAGGGAATCCCTCAGGGACCCAGGAACCACCTGAACCAACTTCATATATCAACTTGGGTCGTAGTTATCGCTATGTTGGAAAGCGATTTTTTTAAATCGTCGTTTTGGAAACAAAAAAGCCTCCTAGGACCATCAAACTTGACACCCTTAAAACTGCCGCTAGGGGAATTTCGACTCGGCCATTCGCTAGGGAATTCATCTGGCTTTCAGGAACCACTTGAACCATCTTCATATCTCAACTTGGGTCGGAGTAATCGCTAAGTTTAGGTGTTAACAGGAAATCATCGATATCTCAACTGTCTATAATTGAAAACTGCCGCTAGGGGAAATTTCGACTGGGCCGTTCGGTAGGGAATCCCTCAGGGACCCAGGAACCACCTGAACCAACTTCATATATCAACTTGGGTCGTAGTTATCGCTATGTTGGAAAGCGATTTTTTTAAATCGTCGTTTTGGAAACAAAAAAGCCTCCTAGGACCATCAAACTTGACACCCTTAAAACTGCCGCTAGGGGAATTTCGACTCGGCCATTCGCTAGGGAATTCATCTGGCTTTCAGGAACCACTTGAACCATCTTCATATCTCAACTTGGGTCGGAGTAATCGCTAAGTTTAGGTGTTAACAGGAAATCATCGATATCTCAACTGTCTATAATTGAAAACTGCCGCTAGGGGAAATTTCGACTGGGCCGTTCGGTAGGGAATCCCTCAGGGACCCAGGAACCACCTGAACCAACTTCATATATCAACTTGGGTCGTAGTTATCGCTATGTTGGAAAGCGATTTTTTTAAATCGTCGTTTTGGAAACAAAAAAGCCTCCTAGGACCATCAAACTTGACACCCTTAAAACTGCCGCTAGGGGAATTTCGACTCGGCCATTCGCTAGGGAATTCATCTGGCTTTCAGGAACCACTTGAACCATCTTCATATCTCAACTTGGGTCGGAGTAATCGCTAAGTTTAGGTGTTAACAGGAAATCATCGATATCTCAACTGTCTATAATTGAAAACTGCCGCTAGGGGAAATTTCGACTGGGCCGTTCGGTAGGGAATCCCTCAGGGACCCAGGAACCACCTGAACCAACTTCATATATCAACTTGGGTCGTAGTTATCGCTATGTTGGAAAGCGATTTTTTTAAATCGTCGTTTTGGAAACAAAAAAGCCTCCTAGGACCATCAAACTTGACACCCTTAAAACTGCCGCTAGGGGAATTTCGACTCGGCCATTCGCTAGGGAATTCATCTGGCTTTCAGGAACCACTTGAACCATCTTCATATCTCAACTTGGGTCGGAGTAATCGCTAAGTTTAGGTGTTAACAGGAAATCATCGATATCTCAACTGTCTATAATTGAAAACTGCCGCTAGGGGAAATTTCGACTGGGCCGTTCGGTAGGGAATCCCTCAGGGACCCAGGAACCACCTGAACCAACTTCATATATCAACTTGGGTCGTAGTTATCGCTATGTTGGAAAGCGATTTTTTTAAATCGTCGTTTTGGAAACAAAAAAGCCTCCTAGGACCATCAAACTTGACACCCTTAAAACTGCCGCTAGGGGAATTTCGACTCGGCCATTCGCTAGGGAATTCATCTGGCTTTCAGGAACCACTTGAACCATCTTCATATCTCAACTTGGGTCGGAGTAATCGCTAAGTTTAGGTGTTAACAGGAAATCATCGATATCTCAACTGTCTATAATTGAAAACTGCCGCTAGGGGAAATTTCGACTGGGCCGTTCGGTAGGGAATCCCTCAGGGACCCAGGAACCACCTGAACCAACTTCATATATCAACTTGGGTCGTAGTTATCGCTATGTTGGAAAGCGATTTTTTTAAATCGTCGTTTTGGAAACAAAAAAGCCTCCTAGGACCATCAAACTTGACACCCTTAAAACTGCCGCTAGGGGAATTTCGACTCGGCCATTCGCTAGGGAATTCATCTGGCTTTCAGGAACCACTTGAACCATCTTCATATCTCAACTTGGGTCGGAGTAATCGCTAAGTTTAGGTGTTAACAGGAAATCATCGATATCTCAACTGTCTATAATTGAAAACTGCCGCTAGGGGAAATTTCGACTGGGCCGTTCGGTAGGGAATCCCTCAGGGACCCAGGAACCACCTGAACCAACTTCATATATCAACTTGGGTCGTAGTTATCGCTATGTTGGAAAGCGATTTTTTTAAATCGTCGTTTTGGAAACAAAAAAGCCTCCTAGGACCATCAAACTTGACACCCTTAAAACTGCCGCTAGGGGAATTTCGACTCGGCCATTCGCTAGGGAATTCATCTGGCTTTCAGGAACCACTTGAACCATCTTCATATCTCAACTTGGGTCGGAGTAATCGCTAAGTTTAGGTGTTAACAGGAAATCATCGATATCTCAACTGTCTATAATTGAAAACTGCCGCTAGGGGAAATTTCGACTGGGCCGTTCGGTAGGGAATCCCTCAGGGACCCAGGAACCACCTGAACCAACTTCATATATCAACTTGGGTCGTAGTTATCGCTATGTTGGAAAGCGATTTTTTTAAATCGTCGTTTTGGAAACAAAAAAGCCTCCTAGGACCATCAAACTTGACACCCTTAAAACTGCCGCTAGGGGAATTTCGACTCGGCCATTCGCTAGGGAATTCATCTGGCTTTCAGGAACCACTTGAACCATCTTCATATCTCAACTTGGGTCGGAGTAATCGCTAAGTTTAGGTGTTAACAGGAAATCATCGATATCTCAACTGTCTATAATTGAAAACTGCCGCTAGGGGAAATTTCGACTGGGCCGTTCGGTAGGGAATCCCTCAGGGACCCAGGAACCACCTGAACCAACTTCATATATCAACTTGGGTCGTAGTTATCGCTATGTTGGAAAGCGATTTTTTTAAATCGTCGTTTTGGAAACAAAAAAGCCTCCTAGGACCATCAAACTTGACACCCTTAAAACTGCCGCTAGGGGAATTTCGACTCGGCCATTCGCTAGGGAATTCATCTGGCTTTCAGGAACCACTTGAACCATCTTCATATCTCAACTTGGGTCGGAGTAATCGCTAAGTTTAGGTGTTAACAGGAAATCATCGATATCTCAACTGTCTATAATTGAAAACTGCCGCTAGGGGAAATTTCGACTGGGCCGTTCGGTAGGGAATCCCTCAGGGACCCAGGAACCACCTGAACCAACTTCATATATCAACTTGGGTCGTAGTTATCGCTATGTTGGAAAGCGATTTTTTTAAATCGTCGTTTTGGAAACAAAAAAGCCTCCTAGGACCATCAAACTTGACACCCTTAAAACTGCCGCTAGGGGAATTTCGACTCGGCCATTCGCTAGGGAATTCATCTGGCTTTCAGGAACCACTTGAACCATCTTCATATCTCAACTTGGGTCGGAGTAATCGCTAAGTTTAGGTGTTAACAGGAAATCATCGATATCTCAACTGTCTATAATTGAAAACTGCCGCTAGGGGAAATTTCGACTGGGCCGTTCGGTAGGGAATCCCTCAGGGACCCAGGAACCACCTGAACCAACTTCATATATCAACTTGGGTCGTAGTTATCGCTATGTTGGAAAGCGATTTTTTTAAATCGTCGTTTTGGAAACAAAAAAGCCTCCTAGGACCATCAAACTTGACACCCTTAAAACTGCCGCTAGGGGAATTTCGACTCGGCCATTCGCTAGGGAATTCATCTGGCTTTCAGGAACCACTTGAACCATCTTCATATCTCAACTTGGGTCGGAGTAATCGCTAAGTTTAGGTGTTAACAGGAAATCATCGATATCTCAACTGTCTATAATTGAAAACTGCCGCTAGGGGAAATTTCGACTGGGCCGTTCGGTAGGGAATCCCTCAGGGACCCAGGAACCACCTGAACCAACTTCATATATCAACTTGGGTCGTAGTTATCGCTATGTTGGAAAGCGATTTTTTTAAATCGTCGTTTTGGAAACAAAAAAGCCTCCTAGGACCATCAAACTTGACACCCTTAAAACTGCCGCTAGGGGAATTTCGACTCGGCCATTCGCTAGGGAATTCATCTGGCTTTCAGGAACCACTTGAACCATCTTCATATCTCAACTTGGGTCGGAGTAATCGCTAAGTTTAGGTGTTAACAGGAAATCATCGATATCTCAACTGTCTATAATTGAAAACTGCCGCTAGGGGAAATTTCGACTGGGCCGTTCGGTAGGGAATCCCTCAGGGACCCAGGAACCACCTGAACCAACTTCATATATCAACTTGGGTCGTAGTTATCGCTATGTTGGAAAGCGATTTTTTTAAATCGTCGTTTTGGAAACAAAAAAGCCTCCTAGGACCATCAAACTTGACACCCTTAAAACTGCCGCTAGGGGAATTTCGACTCGGCCATTCGCTAGGGAATTCATCTGGCTTTCAGGAACCACTTGAACCATCTTCATATCTCAACTTGGGTCGGAGTAATCGCTAAGTTTAGGTGTTAACAGGAAATCATCGATATCTCAACTGTCTATAATTGAAAACTGCCGCTAGGGGAAATTTCGACTGGGCCGTTCGGTAGGGAATCCCTCAGGGACCCAGGAACCACCTGAACCAACTTCATATATCAACTTGGGTCGTAGTTATCGCTATGTTGTGAAAGCGATTTTTTTAAATCGTCGTTTTGGAAACAAAAAAGCCTCCTAGGACCATCAAACTTGACACCCTTAAAACTGCCGCTAGGGGAATTTCGACTCGGCCATTCGCTAGGGAATTCATCTGGCTTTCAGGAACCACTTGAACCATCTTCATATCTCAACTTGGGTCGGAGTAATCGCTAAGTTTAGGTGTTAACAGGAAATCATCGATATCTCAACTGTCTATAATTGAAAACTGCCGCTAGGGGAAATTTCGACTGGGCCGTTCGGTAGGGAATCCCTCAGGGACCCAGGAACCACCTGAACCAACTTCATATATCAACTTGGGTCGTAGTTATCGCTATGTTGGAAAGCGATTTTTTTAAATCGTCGTTTTGGAAACAAAAAAGCCTCCTAGGACCATCAAACTTGACACCCTTAAAACTGCCGCTAGGGGAATTTCGACTCGGCCATTCGCTAGGGAATTCATCTGGCTTTCAGGAACCACTTGAACCATCTTCATATCTCAACTTGGGTCGGAGTAATCGCTAAGTTTAGGTGTTAACAGGAAATCATCGATATCTCAACTGTCTATAATTGAAAACTGCCGCTAGGGGAAATTTCGACTGGGCCGTTCGGTAGGGAATCCCTCAGGGACCCAGGAACCACCTGAACCAACTTCATATATCAACTTGGGTCGTAGTTATCGCTATGTTGGAAAGCGATTTTTTTAAATCGTCGTTTTGGAAACAAAAAAGCCTCCTAGGACCATCAAACTTGACACCCTTAAAACTGCCGCTAGGGGAATTTCGACTCGGCCATTCGCTAGGGAATTCATCTGGCTTTCAGGAACCACTTGAACCATCTTCATATCTCAACTTGGGTCGGAGTAATCGCTAAGTTTAGGTGTTAACAGGAAATCATCGATATCTCAACTGTCTATAATTGAAAACTGCCGCTAGGGGAAATTTCGACTGGGCCGTTCGGTAGGGAATCCCTCAGGGACCCAGGAACCACCTGAACCAACTTCATATATCAACTTGGGTCGTAGTTATCGCTATGTTGGAAAGCGATTTTTTTAAATCGTCGTTTTGGAAACAAAAAAGCCTCCTAGGACCATCAAACTTGACACCCTTAAAACTGCCGCTAGGGGAATTTCGACTCGGCCATTCGCTAGGGAATTCATCTGGCTTTCAGGAACCACTTGAACCATCTTCATATCTCAACTTGGGTCGGAGTAATCGCTAAGTTTAGGTGTTAACAGGAAATCATCGATATCTCAACTGTCTATAATTGAAAACTGCCGCTAGGGGAAATTTCGACTGGGCCGTTCGGTAGGGAATCCCTCAGGGACCCAGGAACCACCTGAACCAACTTCATATATCAACTTGGGTCGTAGTTATCGCTATGTTGGAAAGCGATTTTTTTAAATCGTCGTTTTGGAAACAAAAAAGCCTCCTAGGACCATCAAACTTGACACCCTTAAAACTGCCGCTAGGGGAATTTCGACTCGGCCATTCGCTAGGGAATTCATCTGGCTTTCAGGAACCACTTGAACCATCTTCATATCTCAACTTGGGTCGGAGTAATCGCTAAGTTTAGGTGTTAACAGGAAATCATCGATATCTCAACTGTCTATAATTGAAAACTGCCGCTAGGGGAAATTTCGACTGGGCCGTTCGGTAGGGAATCCCTCAGGGACCCAGGAACCACCTGAACCAACTTCATATATCAACTTGGGTCGTAGTTATCGCTATGTTGGAAAGCGATTTTTTTAAATCGTCGTTTTGGAAACAAAAAAGCCTCCTAGGACCATCAAACTTGACACCCTTAAAACTGCCGCTAGGGGAATTTCGACTCGGCCATTCGCTAGGGAATTCATCTGGCTTTCAGGAACCACTTGAACCATCTTCATATCTCAACTTGGGTCGGAGTAATCGCTAAGTTTAGGTGTTAACAGGAAATCATCGATATCTCAACTGTCTATAATTGAAAACTGCCGCTAGGGGAAATTTCGACTGGGCCGTTCGGTAGGGAATCCCTCAGGGACCCAGGAACCACCTGAACCAACTTCATATATCAACTTGGGTCGTAGTTATCGCTATGTTGGAAAGCGATTTTTTTAAATCGTCGTTTTGGAAACAAAAAAGCCTCCTAGGACCATCAAACTTGACACCCTTAAAACTGCCGCTAGGGGAATTTCGACTCGGCCATTCGCTAGGGAATTCATCTGGCTTTCAGGAACCACTTGAACCATCTTCATATCTCAACTTGGGTCGGAGTAATCGCTAAGTTTAGGTGTTAACAGGAAATCATCGATATCTCAACTGTCTATAATTGAAAACTGCCGCTAGGGGAAATTTCGACTGGGCCGTTCGGTAGGGAATCCCTCAGGGACCCAGGAACCACCTGAACCAACTTCATATATCAACTTGGGTCGTAGTTATCGCTATGTTGGAAAGCGATTTTTTTAAATCGTCGTTTTGGAAACAAAAAAGCCTCCTAGGACCATCAAACTTGACACCCTTAAAACTGCCGCTAGGGGAATTTCGACTCGGCCATTCGCTAGGGAATTCATCTGGCTTTCAGGAACCACTTGAACCATCTTCATATCTCAACTTGGGTCGGAGTAATCGCTAAGTTTAGGTGTTAACAGGAAATCATCGATATCTCAACTGTCTATAATTGAAAACTGCCGCTAGGGGAAATTTCGACTGGGCCGTTCGGTAGGGAATCCCTCAGGGACCCAGGAACCACCTGAACCAACTTCATATATCAACTTGGGTCGTAGTTATCGCTATGTTGGAAAGCGATTTTTTTAAATCGTCGTTTTGGAAACAAAAAAGCCTCCTAGGACCATCAAACTTGACACCCTTAAAACTGCCGCTAGGGGAATTTCGACTCGGCCATTCGCTAGGGAATTCATCTGGCTTTCAGGAACCACTTGAACCATCTTCATATCTCAACTTGGGTCGGAGTAATCGCTAAGTTTAGGTGTTAACAGGAAATCATCGATATCTCAACTGTCTATAATTGAAAACTGCCGCTAGGGGAAATTTCGACTGGGCCGTTCGGTAGGGAATCCCTCAGGGACCCAGGAACCACCTGAACCAACTTCATATATCAACTTGGGTCGTAGTTATCGCTATGTTGGAAAGCGATTTTTTTAAATCGTCGTTTTGGAAACAAAAAAGCCTCCTAGGACCATCAAACTTGACACCCTTAAAACTGCCGCTAGGGGAATTTCGACTCGGCCATTCGCTAGGGAATTCATCTGGCTTTCAGGAACCACTTGAACCATCTTCATATCTCAACTTGGGTCGGAGTAATCGCTAAGTTTAGGTGTTAACAGGAAATCATCGATATCTCAACTGTCTATAATTGAAAACTGCCGCTAGGGGAAATTTCGACTGGGCCGTTCGGTAGGGAATCCCTCAGGGACCCAGGAACCACCTGAACCAACTTCATATATCAACTTGGGTCGTAGTTATCGCTATGTTGGAAAGCGATTTTTTTAAATCGTCGTTTTGGAAACAAAAAAGCCTCCTAGGACCATCAAACTTGACACCCTTAAAACTGCCGCTAGGGGAATTTCGACTCGGCCATTCGCTAGGGAATTCATCTGGCTTTCAGGAACCACTTGAACCATCTTCATATCTCAACTTGGGTCGGAGTAATCGCTAAGTTTAGGTGTTAACAGGAAATCATCGATATCTCAACTGTCTATAATTGAAAACTGCCGCTAGGGGAAATTTCGACTGGGCCGTTCGGTAGGGAATCCCTCAGGGACCCAGGAACCACCTGAACCAACTTCATATATCAACTTGGGTCGTAGTTATCGCTATGTTGGAAAGCGATTTTTTTAAATCGTCGTTTTGGAAACAAAAAAGCCTCCTAGGACCATCAAACTTGACACCCTTAAAACTGCCGCTAGGGGAATTTCGACTCGGCCATTCGCTAGGGAATTCATCTGGCTTTCAGGAACCACTTGAACCATCTTCATATCTCAACTTGGGTCGGAGTAATCGCTAAGTTTAGGTGTTAACAGGAAATCATCGATATCTCAACTGTCTATAATTGAAAACTGCCGCTAGGGGAAATTTCGACTGGGCCGTTCGGTAGGGAATCCCTCAGGGACCCAGGAACCACCTGAACCAACTTCATATATCAACTTGGGTCGTAGTTATCGCTATGTTGGAAAGCGATTTTTTTAAATCGTCGTTTTGGAAACAAAAAAGCCTCCTAGGACCATCAAACTTGACACCCTTAAAACTGCCGCTAGGGGAATTTCGACTCGGCCATTCGCTAGGGAATTCATCTGGCTTTCAGGAACCACTTGAACCATCTTCATATCTCAACTTGGGTCGGAGTAATCGCTAAGTTTAGGTGTTAACAGGAAATCATCGATATCTCAACTGTCTATAATTGAAAACTGCCGCTAGGGGAAATTTCGACTGGGCCGTTCGGTAGGGAATCCCTCAGGGACCCAGGAACCACCTGAACCAACTTCATATATCAACTTGGGTCGTAGTTATCGCTATGTTGGAAAGCGATTTTTTTAAATCGTCGTTTTGGAAACAAAAAAGCCTCCTAGGACCATCAAACTTGACACCCTTAAAACTGCCGCTAGGGGAATTTCGACTCGGCCATTCGCTAGGGAATTCATCTGGCTTTCAGGAACCACTTGAACCATCTTCATATCTCAACTTGGGTCGGAGTAATCGCTAAGTTTAGGTGTTAACAGGAAATCATCGATATCTCAACTGTCTATAATTGAAAACTGCCGCTAGGGGAAATTTCGACTGGGCCGTTCGGTAGGGAATCCCTCAGGGACCCAGGAACCACCTGAACCAACTTCATATATCAACTTGGGTCGTAGTTATCGCTATGTTGGAAAGCGATTTTTTTAAATCGTCGTTTTGGAAACAAAAAAGCCTCCTAGGACCATCAAACTTGACACCCTTAAAACTGCCGCTAGGGGAATTTCGACTCGGCCATTCGCTAGGGAATTCATCTGGCTTTCAGGAACCACTTGAACCATCTTCATATCTCAACTTGGGTCGGAGTAATCGCTAAGTTTAGGTGTTAACAGGAAATCATCGATATCTCAACTGTCTATAATTGAAAACTGCCGCTAGGGGAAATTTCGACTGGGCCGTTCGGTAGGGAATCCCTCAGGGACCCAGGAACCACCTGAACCAACTTCATATATCAACTTGGGTCGTAGTTATCGCTATGTTGGAAAGCGATTTTTTTAAATCGTCGTTTTGGAAACAAAAAAGCCTCCTAGGACCATCAAACTTGACACCCTTAAAACTGCCGCTAGGGGAATTTCGACTCGGCCATTCGCTAGGGAATTCATCTGGCTTTCAGGAACCACTTGAACCATCTTCATATCTCAACTTGGGTCGGAGTAATCGCTAAGTTTAGGTGTTAACAGGAAATCATCGATATCTCAACTGTCTATAATTGAAAACTGCCGCTAGGGGAAATTTCGACTGGGCCGTTCGGTAGGGAATCCCTCAGGGACCCAGGAACCACCTGAACCAACTTCATATATCAACTTGGGTCGTAGTTATCGCTATGTTGGAAAGCGATTTTTTTAAATCGTCGTTTTGGAAACAAAAAAGCCTCCTAGGACCATCAAACTTGACACCCTTAAAACTGCCGCTAGGGGAATTTCGACTCGGCCATTCGCTAGGGAATTCATCTGGCTTTCAGGAACCACTTGAACCATCTTCATATCTCAACTTGGGTCGGAGTAATCGCTAAGTTTAGGTGTTAACAGGAAATCATCGATATCTCAACTGTCTATAATTGAAAACTGCCGCTAGGGGAAATTTCGACTGGGCCGTTCGGTAGGGAATCCCTCAGGGACCCAGGAACCACCTGAACCAACTTCATATATCAACTTGGGTCGTAGTTATCGCTATGTTGGAAAGCGATTTTTTTAAATCGTCGTTTTGGAAACAAAAAAGCCTCCTAGGACCATCAAACTTGACACCCTTAAAACTGCCGCTAGGGGAATTTCGACTCGGCCATTCGCTAGGGAATTCATCTGGCTTTCAGGAACCACTTGAACCATCTTCATATCTCAACTTGGGTCGGAGTAATCGCTAAGTTTAGGTGTTAACAGGAAATCATCGATATCTCAACTGTCTATAATTGAAAACTGCCGCTAGGGGAAATTTCGACTGGGCCGTTCGGTAGGGAATCCCTCAGGGACCCAGGAACCACCTGAACCAACTTCATATATCAACTTGGGTCGTAGTTATCGCTATGTTGGAAAGCGATTTTTTTAAATCGTCGTTTTGGAAACAAAAAAGCCTCCTAGGACCATCAAACTTGACACCCTTAAAACTGCCGCTAGGGGAATTTCGACTCGGCCATTCGCTAGGGAATTCATCTGGCTTTCAGGAACCACTTGAACCATCTTCATATCTCAACTTGGGTCGGAGTAATCGCTAAGTTTAGGTGTTAACAGGAAATCATCGATATCTCAACTGTCTATAATTGAAAACTGCCGCTAGGGGAAATTTCGACTGGGCCGTTCGGTAGGGAATCCCTCAGGGACCCAGGAACCACCTGAACCAACTTCATATATCAACTTGGGTCGTAGTTATCGCTATGTTGGAAAGCGATTTTTTTAAATCGTCGTTTTGGAAACAAAAAAGCCTCCTAGGACCATCAAACTTGACACCCTTAAAACTGCCGCTAGGGGAATTTCGACTCGGCCATTCGCTAGGGAATTCATCTGGCTTTCAGGAACCACTTGAACCATCTTCATATCTCAACTTGGGTCGGAGTAATCGCTAAGTTTAGGTGTTAACAGGAAATCATCGATATCTCAACTGTCTATAATTGAAAACTGCCGCTAGGGGAAATTTCGACTGGGCCGTTCGGTAGGGAATCCCTCAGGGACCCAGGAACCACCTGAACCAACTTCATATATCAACTTGGGTCGTAGTTATCGCTATGTTGGAAAGCGATTTTTTTAAATCGTCGTTTTGGAAACAAAAAAGCCTCCTAGGACCATCAAACTTGACACCCTTAAAACTGCCGCTAGGGGAATTTCGACTCGGCCATTCGCTAGGGAATTCATCTGGCTTTCAGGAACCACTTGAACCATCTTCATATCTCAACTTGGGTCGGAGTAATCGCTAAGTTTAGGTGTTAACAGGAAATCATCGATATCTCAACTGTCTATAATTGAAAACTGCCGCTAGGGGAAATTTCGACTGGGCCGTTCGGTAGGGAATCCCTCAGGGACCCAGGAACCACCTGAACCAACTTCATATATCAACTTGGGTCGTAGTTATCGCTATGTTGGAAAGCGATTTTTTTAAATCGTCGTTTTGGAAACAAAAAAGCCTCCTAGGACCATCAAACTTGACACCCTTAAAACTGCCGCTAGGGGAATTTCGACTCGGCCATTCGCTAGGGAATTCATCTGGCTTTCAGGAACCACTTGAACCATCTTCATATCTCAACTTGGGTCGGAGTAATCGCTAAGTTTAGGTGTTAACAGGAAATCATCGATATCTCAACTGTCTATAATTGAAAACTGCCGCTAGGGGAAATTTCGACTGGGCCGTTCGGTAGGGAATCCCTCAGGGACCCAGGAACCACCTGAACCAACTTCATATATCAACTTGGGTCGTAGTTATCGCTATGTTGGAAAGCGATTTTTTTAAATCGTCGTTTTGGAAACAAAAAAGCCTCCTAGGACCATCAAACTTGACACCCTTAAAACTGCCGCTAGGGGAATTTCGACTCGGCCATTCGCTAGGGAATTCATCTGGCTTTCAGGAACCACTTGAACCATCTTCATATCTCAACTTGGGTCGGAGTAATCGCTAAGTTTAGGTGTTAACAGGAAATCATCGATATCTCAACTGTCTATAATTGAAAACTGCCGCTAGGGGAAATTTCGACTGGGCCGTTCGGTAGGGAATCCCTCAGGGACCCAGGAACCACCTGAACCAACTTCATATATCAACTTGGGTCGTAGTTATCGCTATGTTGGAAAGCGATTTTTTTAAATCGTCGTTTTGGAAACAAAAAAGCCTCCTAGGACCATCAAACTTGACACCCTTAAAACTGCCGCTAGGGGAATTTCGACTCGGCCATTCGCTAGGGAATTCATCTGGCTTTCAGGAACCACTTGAACCATCTTCATATCTCAACTTGGGTCGGAGTAATCGCTAAGTTTAGGTGTTAACAGGAAATCATCGATATCTCAACTGTCTATAATTGAAAACTGCCGCTAGGGGAAATTTCGACTGGGCCGTTCGGTAGGGAATCCCTCAGGGACCCAGGAACCACCTGAACCAACTTCATATATCAACTTGGGTCGTAGTTATCGCTATGTTGGAAAGCGATTTTTTTAAATCGTCGTTTTGGAAACAAAAAAGCCTCCTAGGACCATCAAACTTGACACCCTTAAAACTGCCGCTAGGGGAATTTCGACTCGGCCATTCGCTAGGGAATTCATCTGGCTTTCAGGAACCACTTGAACCATCTTCATATCTCAACTTGGGTCGGAGTAATCGCTAAGTTTAGGTGTTAACAGGAAATCATCGATATCTCAACTGTCTATAATTGAAAACTGCCGCTAGGGGAAATTTCGACTGGGCCGTTCGGTAGGGAATCCCTCAGGGACCCAGGAACCACCTGAACCAACTTCATATATCAACTTGGGTCGTAGTTATCGCTATGTTGGAAAGCGATTTTTTTAAATCGTCGTTTTGGAAACAAAAAAGCCTCCTAGGACCATCAAACTTGACACCCTTAAAACTGCCGCTAGGGGAATTTCGACTCGGCCATTCGCTAGGGAATTCATCTGGCTTTCAGGAACCACTTGAACCATCTTCATATCTCAACTTGGGTCGGAGTAATCGCTAAGTTTAGGTGTTAACAGGAAATCATCGATATCTCAACTGTCTATAATTGAAAACTGCCGCTAGGGGAAATTTCGACTGGGCCGTTCGGTAGGGAATCCCTCAGGGACCCAGGAACCACCTGAACCAACTTCATATATCAACTTGGGTCGTAGTTATCGCTATGTTGGAAAGCGATTTTTTTAAATCGTCGTTTTGGAAACAAAAAAGCCTCCTAGGACCATCAAACTTGACACCCTTAAAACTGCCGCTAGGGGAATTTCGACTCGGCCATTCGCTAGGGAATTCATCTGGCTTTCAGGAACCACTTGAACCATCTTCATATCTCAACTTGGGTCGGAGTAATCGCTAAGTTTAGGTGTTAACAGGAAATCATCGATATCTCAACTGTCTATAATTGAAAACTGCCGCTAGGGGAAATTTCGACTGGGCCGTTCGGTAGGGAATCCCTCAGGGACCCAGGAACCACCTGAACCAACTTCATATATCAACTTGGGTCGTAGTTATCGCTATGTTGGAAAGCGATTTTTTTAAATCGTCGTTTTGGAAACAAAAAAGCCTCCTAGGACCATCAAACTTGACACCCTTAAAACTGCCGCTAGGGGAATTTCGACTCGGCCATTCGCTAGGGAATTCATCTGGCTTTCAGGAACCACTTGAACCATCTTCATATCTCAACTTGGGTCGGAGTAATCGCTAAGTTTAGGTGTTAACAGGAAATCATCGATATCTCAACTGTCTATAATTGAAAACTGCCGCTAGGGGAAATTTCGACTGGGCCGTTCGGTAGGGAATCCCTCAGGGACCCAGGAACCACCTGAACCAACTTCATATATCAACTTGGGTCGTAGTTATCGCTATGTTGGAAAGCGATTTTTTTAAATCGTCGTTTTGGAAACAAAAAAGCCTCCTAGGACCATCAAACTTGACACCCTTAAAACTGCCGCTAGGGGAATTTCGACTCGGCCATTCGCTAGGGAATTCATCTGGCTTTCAGGAACCACTTGAACCATCTTCATATCTCAACTTGGGTCGGAGTAATCGCTAAGTTTAGGTGTTAACAGGAAATCATCGATATCTCAACTGTCTATAATTGAAAACTGCCGCTAGGGGAAATTTCGACTGGGCCGTTCGGTAGGGAATCCCTCAGGGACCCAGGAACCACCTGAACCAACTTCATATATCAACTTGGGTCGTAGTTATCGCTATGTTGGAAAGCGATTTTTTTAAATCGTCGTTTTGGAAACAAAAAAGCCTCCTAGGACCATCAAACTTGACACCCTTAAAACTGCCGCTAGGGGAATTTCGACTCGGCCATTCGCTAGGGAATTCATCTGGCTTTCAGGAACCACTTGAACCATCTTCATATCTCAACTTGGGTCGGAGTAATCGCTAAGTTTAGGTGTTAACAGGAAATCATCGATATCTCAACTGTCTATAATTGAAAACTGCCGCTAGGGGAAATTTCGACTGGGCCGTTCGGTAGGGAATCCCTCAGGGACCCAGGAACCACCTGAACCAACTTCATATATCAACTTGGGTCGTAGTTATCGCTATGTTGGAAAGCGATTTTTTTAAATCGTCGTTTTGGAAACAAAAAAGCCTCCTAGGACCATCAAACTTGACACCCTTAAAACTGCCGCTAGGGGAATTTCGACTCGGCCATTCGCTAGGGAATTCATCTGGCTTTCAGGAACCACTTGAACCATCTTCATATCTCAACTTGGGTCGGAGTAATCGCTAAGTTTAGGTGTTAACAGGAAATCATCGATATCTCAACTGTCTATAATTGAAAACTGCCGCTAGGGGAAATTTCGACTGGGCCGTTCGGTAGGGAATCCCTCAGGGACCCAGGAACCACCTGAACCAACTTCATATATCAACTTGGGTCGTAGTTATCGCTATGTTGGAAAGCGATTTTTTTAAATCGTCGTTTTGGAAACAAAAAAGCCTCCTAGGACCATCAAACTTGACACCCTTAAAACTGCCGCTAGGGGAATTTCGACTCGGCCATTCGCTAGGGAATTCATCTGGCTTTCAGGAACCACTTGAACCATCTTCATATCTCAACTTGGGTCGGAGTAATCGCTAAGTTTAGGTGTTAACAGGAAATCATCGATATCTCAACTGTCTATAATTGAAAACTGCCGCTAGGGGAAATTTCGACTGGGCCGTTCGGTAGGGAATCCCTCAGGGACCCAGGAACCACCTGAACCAACTTCATATATCAACTTGGGTCGTAGTTATCGCTATGTTGGAAAGCGATTTTTTTAAATCGTCGTTTTGGAAACAAAAAAGCCTCCTAGGACCATCAAACTTGACACCCTTAAAACTGCCGCTAGGGGAATTTCGACTCGGCCATTCGCTAGGGAATTCATCTGGCTTTCAGGAACCACTTGAACCATCTTCATATCTCAACTTGGGTCGGAGTAATCGCTAAGTTTAGGTGTTAACAGGAAATCATCGATATCTCAACTGTCTATAATTGAAAACTGCCGCTAGGGGAAATTTCGACTGGGCCGTTCGGTAGGGAATCCCTCAGGGACCCAGGAACCACCTGAACCAACTTCATATATCAACTTGGGTCGTAGTTATCGCTATGTTGGAAAGCGATTTTTTTAAATCGTCGTTTTGGAAACAAAAAAGCCTCCTAGGACCATCAAACTTGACACCCTTAAAACTGCCGCTAGGGGAATTTCGACTCGGCCATTCGCTAGGGAATTCATCTGGCTTTCAGGAACCACTTGAACCATCTTCATATCTCAACTTGGGTCGGAGTAATCGCTAAGTTTAGGTGTTAACAGGAAATCATCGATATCTCAACTGTCTATAATTGAAAACTGCCGCTAGGGGAAATTTCGACTGGGCCGTTCGGTAGGGAATCCCTCAGGGACCCAGGAACCACCTGAACCAACTTCATATATCAACTTGGGTCGTAGTTATCGCTATGTTGGAAAGCGATTTTTTTAAATCGTCGTTTTGGAAACAAAAAAGCCTCCTAGGACCATCAAACTTGACACCCTTAAAACTGCCGCTAGGGGAATTTCGACTCGGCCATTCGCTAGGGAATTCATCTGGCTTTCAGGAACCACTTGAACCATCTTCATATCTCAACTTGGGTCGGAGTAATCGCTAAGTTTAGGTGTTAACAGGAAATCATCGATATCTCAACTGTCTATAATTGAAAACTGCCGCTAGGGGAAATTTCGACTGGGCCGTTCGGTAGGGAATCCCTCAGGGACCCAGGAACCACCTGAACCAACTTCATATATCAACTTGGGTCGTAGTTATCGCTATGTTGGAAAGCGATTTTTTTAAATCGTCGTTTTGGAAACAAAAAAGCCTCCTAGGACCATCAAACTTGACACCCTTAAAACTGCCGCTAGGGGAATTTCGACTCGGCCATTCGCTAGGGAATTCATCTGGCTTTCAGGAACCACTTGAACCATCTTCATATCTCAACTTGGGTCGGAGTAATCGCTAAGTTTAGGTGTTAACAGGAAATCATCGATATCTCAACTGTCTATAATTGAAAACTGCCGCTAGGGGAAATTTCGACTGGGCCGTTCGGTAGGGAATCCCTCAGGGACCCAGGAACCACCTGAACCAACTTCATATATCAACTTGGGTCGTAGTTATCGCTATGTTGGAAAGCGATTTTTTTAAATCGTCGTTTTGGAAACAAAAAAGCCTCCTAGGACCATCAAACTTGACACCCTTAAAACTGCCGCTAGGGGAATTTCGACTCGGCCATTCGCTAGGGAATTCATCTGGCTTTCAGGAACCACTTGAACCATCTTCATATCTCAACTTGGGTCGGAGTAATCGCTAAGTTTAGGTGTTAACAGGAAATCATCGATATCTCAACTGTCTATAATTGAAAACTGCCGCTAGGGGAAATTTCGACTGGGCCGTTCGGTAGGGAATCCCTCAGGGACCCAGGAACCACCTGAACCAACTTCATATATCAACTTGGGTCGTAGTTATCGCTATGTTGGAAAGCGATTTTTTTAAATCGTCGTTTTGGAAACAAAAAAGCCTCCTAGGACCATCAAACTTGACACCCTTAAAACTGCCGCTAGGGGAATTTCGACTCGGCCATTCGCTAGGGAATTCATCTGGCTTTCAGGAACCACTTGAACCATCTTCATATCTCAACTTGGGTCGGAGTAATCGCTAAGTTTAGGTGTTAACAGGAAATCATCGATATCTCAACTGTCTATAATTGAAAACTGCCGCTAGGGGAAATTTCGACTGGGCCGTTCGGTAGGGAATCCCTCAGGGACCCAGGAACCACCTGAACCAACTTCATATATCAACTTGGGTCGTAGTTATCGCTATGTTGGAAAGCGATTTTTTTAAATCGTCGTTTTGGAAACAAAAAAGCCTCCTAGGACCATCAAACTTGACACCCTTAAAACTGCCGCTAGGGGAATTTCGACTCGGCCATTCGCTAGGGAATTCATCTGGCTTTCAGGAACCACTTGAACCATCTTCATATCTCAACTTGGGTCGGAGTAATCGCTAAGTTTAGGTGTTAACAGGAAATCATCGATATCTCAACTGTCTATAATTGAAAACTGCCGCTAGGGGAAATTTCGACTGGGCCGTTCGGTAGGGAATCCCTCAGGGACCCAGGAACCACCTGAACCAACTTCATATATCAACTTGGGTCGTAGTTATCGCTATGTTGGAAAGCGATTTTTTTAAATCGTCGTTTTGGAAACAAAAAAGCCTCCTAGGACCATCAAACTTGACACCCTTAAAACTGCCGCTAGGGGAATTTCGACTCGGCCATTCGCTAGGGAATTCATCTGGCTTTCAGGAACCACTTGAACCATCTTCATATCTCAACTTGGGTCGGAGTAATCGCTAAGTTTAGGTGTTAACAGGAAATCATCGATATCTCAACTGTCTATAATTGAAAACTGCCGCTAGGGGAAATTTCGACTGGGCCGTTCGGTAGGGAATCCCTCAGGGACCCAGGAACCACCTGAACCAACTTCATATATCAACTTGGGTCGTAGTTATCGCTATGTTGGAAAGCGATTTTTTTAAATCGTCGTTTTGGAAACAAAAAAGCCTCCTAGGACCATCAAACTTGACACCCTTAAAACTGCCGCTAGGGGAATTTCGACTCGGCCATTCGCTAGGGAATTCATCTGGCTTTCAGGAACCACTTGAACCATCTTCATATCTCAACTTGGGTCGGAGTAATCGCTAAGTTTAGGTGTTAACAGGAAATCATCGATATCTCAACTGTCTATAATTGAAAACTGCCGCTAGGGGAAATTTCGACTGGGCCGTTCGGTAGGGAATCCCTCAGGGACCCAGGAACCACCTGAACCAACTTCATATATCAACTTGGGTCGTAGTTATCGCTATGTTGGAAAGCGATTTTTTTAAATCGTCGTTTTGGAAACAAAAAAGCCTCCTAGGACCATCAAACTTGACACCCTTAAAACTGCCGCTAGGGGAATTTCGACTCGGCCATTCGCTAGGGAATTCATCTGGCTTTCAGGAACCACTTGAACCATCTTCATATCTCAACTTGGGTCGGAGTAATCGCTAAGTTTAGGTGTTAACAGGAAATCATCGATATCTCAACTGTCTATAATTGAAAACTGCCGCTAGGGGAAATTTCGACTGGGCCGTTCGGTAGGGAATCCCTCAGGGACCCAGGAACCACCTGAACCAACTTCATATATCAACTTGGGTCGTAGTTATCGCTATGTTGGAAAGCGATTTTTTTAAATCGTCGTTTTGGAAACAAAAAAGCCTCCTAGGACCATCAAACTTGACACCCTTAAAACTGCCGCTAGGGGAATTTCGACTCGGCCATTCGCTAGGGAATTCATCTGGCTTTCAGGAACCACTTGAACCATCTTCATATCTCAACTTGGGTCGGAGTAATCGCTAAGTTTAGGTGTTAACAGGAAATCATCGATATCTCAACTGTCTATAATTGAAAACTGCCGCTAGGGGAAATTTCGACTGGGCCGTTCGGTAGGGAATCCCTCAGGGACCCAGGAACCACCTGAACCAACTTCATATATCAACTTGGGTCGTAGTTATCGCTATGTTGGAAAGCGATTTTTTTAAATCGTCGTTTTGGAAACAAAAAAGCCTCCTAGGACCATCAAACTTGACACCCTTAAAACTGCCGCTAGGGGAATTTCGACTCGGCCATTCGCTAGGGAATTCATCTGGCTTTCAGGAACCACTTGAACCATCTTCATATCTCAACTTGGGTCGGAGTAATCGCTAAGTTTAGGTGTTAACAGGAAATCATCGATATCTCAACTGTCTATAATTGAAAACTGCCGCTAGGGGAAATTTCGACTGGGCCGTTCGGTAGGGAATCCCTCAGGGACCCAGGAACCACCTGAACCAACTTCATATATCAACTTGGGTCGTAGTTATCGCTATGTTGGAAAGCGATTTTTTTAAATCGTCGTTTTGGAAACAAAAAAGCCTCCTAGGACCATCAAACTTGACACCCTTAAAACTGCCGCTAGGGGAATTTCGACTCGGCCATTCGCTAGGGAATTCATCTGGCTTTCAGGAACCACTTGAACCATCTTCATATCTCAACTTGGGTCGGAGTAATCGCTAAGTTTAGGTGTTAACAGGAAATCATCGATATCTCAACTGTCTATAATTGAAAACTGCCGCTAGGGGAAATTTCGACTGGGCCGTTCGGTAGGGAATCCCTCAGGGACCCAGGAACCACCTGAACCAACTTCATATATCAACTTGGGTCGTAGTTATCGCTATGTTGGAAAGCGATTTTTTTAAATCGTCGTTTTGGAAACAAAAAAGCCTCCTAGGACCATCAAACTTGACACCCTTAAAACTGCCGCTAGGGGAATTTCGACTCGGCCATTCGCTAGGGAATTCATCTGGCTTTCAGGAACCACTTGAACCATCTTCATATCTCAACTTGGGTCGGAGTAATCGCTAAGTTTAGGTGTTAACAGGAAATCATCGATATCTCAACTGTCTATAATTGAAAACTGCCGCTAGGGGAAATTTCGACTGGGCCGTTCGGTAGGGAATCCCTCAGGGACCCAGGAACCACAACAAACAACATCATATATCAACTTGGGTCGTAGTTATCGCTATGTTGGAAAGCGATTTTTTTAAATCGTCGTTTTGGAAACAAAAAAGCCTCCTAGGACCATCAAACTTGACACCCTTAAAACTGCCGCTAGGGGGAATTTCGACTCGGCCATTCGCTAGGGAATTC